>JARQOC010000003.1:29036039-29151191 GCA_033576535.1 Allobates femoralis
CTTCACAGTGCAGCACCCCCCTACCTCTCCTCCCTCATCTCTGTCTATCACCCCACCCGCTCTCTACGTTCCTCAAATGACCTTCGACTGACATCTGTACTAATCCGATCCTCCCACTCCCGGCTGCAAGACTTCTCCAGAGCTGCACCAAACCTCTGGAATGCTTTACCCCAAGAAATCAGGACTATCCACAACTTGCATGGCTTCAGACGCTCCATAAAAAACACATCTTTTTAAGGCGGCCTATCATACTCCCTAATAGAAGTCCATTGTACTGTAGACAGTGAACGGGCTATCCCTCTGGACATTACTCTTCTACAAACTCCACCAAACCATAAAGGTCTACACAGACTGTATAATGACCATCCATGTAAGCTTAGTTCTATGCCCCATTTCCTCAAGATGCCTGGACCATCAGTGCAATAAGCCCCTGTACCTTGTGCAACCCCTATCCCGTTGTAGATTGTAAGCTCTTTTGAGCAGGGTCACCTTCATTTCTTGCTTTATTTATTGTATTTTTTTTCACATTGATTCTATGCCTATTGTTTTGTATCCGATTATTGTACTGTATTTGTTCTCTACTCTAATTACTTACTGTATTATATTTTCTGTACTCTAACCCTACATTGTAAAGCGCTGTGGAATATGTTGGCGCTATATAAATAAAGCTTTATTATTATTATTATTATTATTAAGCTTTATTAAATACTTTTTGTCATCTTCTAATCCTCTCTTATGTGGAGGCTCCTGGATAATTTTGTCAACATCAGCTCTTCCAATGAGATCTTCCGGCCTGTCCCACATAGAGAGACGTGTAGTGGGACTGTAGAAGAAGACTCGTTCATCACCTGTCCACACCACACACCATGGAGTGCCAGGAATTGGTGTTGTAGCCACTGGCCGAGCTTTTTGGGCAGCTTTTTCCTCCTCAGTCATTTCTTCTTCCTTTGGCTCCTCCTTTATGTCCTTGGGAGTTTCTTCCTTTGGCACTTCTTCCTCAGCCTCCATTGGCTGCGGCTCTTCCACGACTGGTTCCGTCTTAATAGGCTTAAGAGGTTTGTCCCACGTGGACTCCAAAGTGCGGTTATTATAGTAGTACATTTTGCCATCAGCAGTTCTATATTCAGACCACTCTGACAATAGGGTGGCTCCTGCTAAGGTTGCAGAAGATGCAGCTAGGGCCACTTGTGGATGAATCATTGGAACAATAGGAGGAGCAATACCGGTTTTGGGAGTAGGCACTGTCTTTACATATGGGCAGCTTACTATTTGCATCATTGCTACACCTGGCAGTGGTATGGGCATGCCAGGAAGGGGAACACGAAATGGGGGTACCATAACTGGTGGAAAAGCTGGACTTGCTGCTGTGGGTTGTGGCAAAGCGTGAGTAACAGTTGGTGGTAACGCCTGGGTCAGTTGCTGAGGAAGAGTCTGTACTGAAGAGACTGTGGGCATAGAAACAGCAACACTGACTGCAGAAGTGGTGACTGATCAGGAGCAGACGAACTAGGCACAACTCGTGGCAGAGAAGTCGACGTACTAGTGCTCATTGTAGAGGACTGAATAGATGAAGCTGCAGATGGAGACACCATTATTGATGGACTGCTTGTAGTTGGAGAGGCACCTGGGACAGCTTGGGCATGAGTAACCAGGGCCTGCACTTGGCCTTGTCCCAGAACTGGTGCTGCTTGGGCCTGGACCACTTGAGCCTGAACCGCTTGGGCCTGGACCACTTGAGCCTGAACCGCTTGGGCCTGGACCAATTGAGCCTGAACCGCTTGGGCCTGGACCACTTGGGCTTGATTCTGCACTGGAGCTGCCATCAGTGGAGTCAATTCAGACTGTTGGATGACTTTTACACCATTGGGCTTAGACCACAAAGATTCACAGGTACGAGCATTGTAGAAGTAGGCCTTTCCATCTGGGGTCTTGTTCTCCACCCAGATCTCCTCATTTGGAGGCAGAGTTGAGGCTTGTGTCGGAGCATTGCTTGGACTTGGACTAGCTACAGTGGCCGGTGAAGACACCGGGGGAATCCCAGGCAGAAAAAGCATTTCAGGAGGTGACATACTTCCAATATGTGGGGGCATGAAGGGAGGGCGCTGAAGATGAGGAGGACCCATTGGAGGAGGACTACCACTTGGTGGAGGGATTGGTGGGTCAAAAGGAGGTCTTCCAAACGGAGAGCGTGGAGGCAGTGGAGGCCCTCGCATCATGCCAAAAGGAGGTGGAGGACGTAAAAGAGGAGGAGGGCCCCTCAAAACAGCAGCAGGTGGTGGCGTGGGGCCAAGAAATCGCAAATCTGCCTGTTGCTGCAACATTCTAATGTCGTTATTGTATCGCTCGACATCGGAGTCCCCGCGTTCCGCTATTACCGGAACAACCGACAAGCTCACGGCTTCTCCACCCACATACCGGGTTTTGTTTTTGCATGTCAGAAATGTTTATTTCTACATTTTGTGCAGTTATATTGGTTTACCTGGTGAAAATAAACAAGTGAGATGGGAATATATTTGGTTTTTATTAAGTTGCCTAATAATTCTGCACAGTAATAGTTACCTGCACAAACAGATATCCTCTAGTGATGGGCGAGTCCTAAATTACTCGGAATCGCTTGACTCTAGCGAGTCCGAGCCCGGGACTCGCTACTCGTTGCGAGTCTAGCGAGTCCAATGTTAATGAATGGGGAAGCGAGTAATAGCGAGTAGTGTGCGATTTACAAATCACAGATGTGTCTCGGAAGCTTCAGCCTGAAGCAATCCTAGTTTTGTCAGAGACTCTGACAAAACTAGGATTGGCATTGACTTGCATTGGACTCTTTACTGTGCAAGTAATCGCTGGGAAACTCGCACAGTAAGGAATCTGGCTGTCTGCACTGAGTCCAGCTGTCTGCTCTGTGCAGGCTGCTGCAGCTCCAGGGTCCTAGAGCCCGCCTGCTCCCAGAGATGATGTAGCAGAGCTGAGATTGTTCTCAGTCTGCTCACTCCTTGTCCATAGACATCTATATCTATGCACAGGGATGAGCAGAGAGGACATCGCGTTTTGGACTACGTCGGATGGAAGAGGATTTTTTTAATTAAAGATGGAGTCCCTAATGGCTTTTTTTTTATTTCTAATAAAAAATTTTCTCTGTGTTGTGTTTTTTTTAAAACAATTTAATAGAAATTCATGGCGGTCATGTCTAATATTGGCGTGACCGCCATAAATTTCGGGCTTAGGGCCAGCTGATAATACAAAGCTGGCCCTAACCTCTTTATTACCCAGCGTGCTACCGCCACCAGGGCCGCTGGAAGAGCGGGGTTCAGCGCCAGAGGATGGCGCTTCAAAGAACGCGCCATCTTCTGGGGCGGCTGCAGGCTGAAATTTGCAGCGGGGGGTGCCCAGAAAGCTTGGGCATCCCTGCGCTGCCTGCTGGATCCGGCTGGTTCCAGAAATACGGCGAAGACCATGTAATTTTTTTTCTGAAAAATCAATAAAACAATCCTAAAAAAGGGACTGCCTCTTTATTAACCCCTCGCCCATGGTCCAGGGGTTAATAAAGATGCAGTCCCTTTTATTTACATTGTTTTATGGATTTGTCAGAAAAAAATTTCACGTGGGCTTCGCCGTAATTCTGGAACCAGCCGGATCCAGCAGGCAGCGACGGGCTGCCCCCAACCCCCAGGTGCCTATTTGTACCTGGCCGGACACTAGAATATAGGGGAGCCCTTTTTTTTAATTATTTCATGAATTTCATGAAATAATAAAAAAAAATGCGTGGGGCTCCGCGCAATTTCTATGTCTAGCCAGGTACAGCTAAGCAGCTGGGGGCTGGAATCCGCAGCGCAGGGAGGCCCAAGCGTTCTGGGCACCCCCCGCTGCAAATTGCAGCCCGCAGCCGCCCCAGAAGATGGTGCGTTCATTGAAGCGCCATCCTCTGGCGCTGAACCCCGCTCTTCCAGCGGCCCTGGTGGCGGTGGCACGCTGGGTAATAAAGCGGTTAATACCAGCTTTGTTATACAAGCTGGTATTAAGCCCGAGATTCTTAATGTCAGGCCACGTTTGACCCGGCCACTAAGAATCTCCAATAAAGGGTTAAAAAAACACAACACAGAGAAAATTTTTTATTAGAAATAAAAAAAAAGCCATTAGGGACTCCATCTTTAATTAAAAAAATCCTCTTCCGTCCGACGTAGTCCAAAACGCGATGTCCTCTCTGTTACATCCCCTGTGCATAGATATAGATGTCTATGCAGAGGGAATGAGCAGACTGAGAACAATCTCAGCTCTGCTACATCATCTCTGTGAGCAGGCGGGCTCTAGGACCCTGGAGCTGCGGCAGCCTGCACAGAGCAGACAGCTGTAACAGCAGTTACTTTGCGAGTTTCCCAGCGATTACTTGCACAGTAATGAGACCAATGCAAGTCAAAGGCAATCCTAGTTTTGCCATTGATTTGCATTGGACTCGTTGCTGTGCGAGTAATCGCTGGGAAACTCGCAGAGTACCGAGTCCTGCGAGTCCCTTACTACTCGCTGAGTAAAGAGTCCTAGCGAGTAGATTCGCCCATCCCTAACATCCTCCTAAGAGCCAAATCTAAAAACCCCACTCCAACTTCCAAAAATATTAAGCTTTGATATTTGAGTCAAGGACGGTAATATAGACCATAGAGGATGGCACAATGGGCACAACATGGAACGGCAGGCAGACAAGCAGAGCAGGAAACACTAGGACAAAGAGTCAGAAGTGTAAAAATACAAAGGAACTGAAGATGTTCTTGTTAGTGCAGCGATCAGTTTGTTAAAATTTACAGATTAAAAAGTGATTACCGAACAAATGGTGGGCCACTGGCAGCAGGGTTGCAGGGGCAAATTAGATTGTGGAAAAGATATTGATGTAGAGTTAGAAATGTGAACAGCTCCAGAGAAGAGTTTGTCATGCCTACAGCAGACAAAGGGTTGAGCAGCAGGTCGTACCTAGGAATTAATTGTAGAAGGAAGAAACAAACAGGAGTTTGCCTAGAGATCTGATTGGGGAGACAAACTCCAAGGCACATGGTAACTGGATGCTCAGCTTACTGAATAGAAAGTTGTACACTATAATTTTACAGTGGAGCTTTAGTTTCTACTGGAGATCTGCTCCTACATCTTTGTCTAGATATCACAGTCGTGCATGTCTACACACTCACTTTTTTTCTTCATAATCTGCCATATGTTAAAAGATCAATCTTGGGGGCAACCCTGATGAAGGTCACAGATTAGAATGGAATGATTATTATGGCAAGTGTTGGGAATATCCTACATATCATATTCTGGAGATCCAGCTGATGGATAGGTCACAATGGATATCCACTTTAAAGCACCACTCCAGGGATTTTTTAGTCCAGGAGTGGTGCTTTAAATCTAATTCCCCTGTCTTATATTTAACCTCTGGCAGTTTCAATCTTTTTTGTGACGCCCCAGTTCTGGAGAGCCATATTGTGCCACCACAAGCTCTCAATGTATCTCTATGAGAGTCAAAATGAGGCCAGAGTGATACCTGAATGAGTCCAGATCAAAGCCAGAACTTGGCTAGAACGAGGCCACAATGAGGCCTGAATGAGGCCAGATCAAGTCCAGATCAAGGCCAGAATGAGACCAGTATGATGACTGAGCGAGGTCAGATCAAGGCCAGAACAAGGCCCCAATGAGGTCTAAATGAGGCCAGATCAAGTCCAGAGCAAGGCCTGGAAGAGGCTAGATCAAGGCTAGAACTTGGCTGGAACAAGATCAGAACGAGGCTCTCATAGACTTACATTGAGTTGCGATCTCTAGCATTCTACTTGATGTACTAGAGTTGCTGGCATGTCACAAATCAGCAGAGACCAACTAGAGAGATGGCGGTAAAAGATGAAGCTACTAGAAGGTGAGTATAAGACTTAAGGGGACTCGGATTTAAACCCGCTGGTGGTGCTTTAAATCCCTCTATTGAACACATTCCTTTAGAGGAAACCAACCACCAGGAGTTAACCACCTGTAAATCAGTGCAGCAGGTGATTGACGTGTGCAGCAGGACATCACTATCTGGGTTTTTTATATTCCTCCCCTGTGGGCTTGGCAGTCTGCTGTAAGCTGAATCCCCTACCTTTCATCCAGACACATCTGAGGGGGATAGGGGAAAGGTTCAGCTTACAGCAGAAAGACAAGCCCACAGGGAAGCAATAAAACACAACGAGGCAAATATCGGCAATACCACCGCTCTGCATTATTGGATCCTCTATAAGTTTATATATTCACGAGAGGAAATCTATTAACAGGATATAAACTTTCCAACGAAATAGACAAGTGCCGACCGTGCACCGCCTGTCCCAAACATGACACCGCCAGCGCTCGGCTTCCTAATGCGCCCACAATTGTTACCATGTGGCCTAAAATGCAATATAAACTCATGTGGCTAAAGCAAAACACAACTAAATAGCTCCCAATCATAGGATTTACCAGGCATGTCCCGGATACAGACACAATCTGCAATATCACGCAATCTGCGGCTGGAGGAAGAATGAGCCGTCTACACCAGACTGCAAATACACTACAGGAGCAGTATTATAGAAGTTATATTCTTGTATATATAGGGGCAGTATTATAGTAGTTATATTCTTGTATATAGGAGCAGTATTATAGTAGTTATATTCTTGTACATAGGAGCAGTATTATAGTAGTTATATTCTTGTACATAGGAGCAGTATTATAGTAGTTATATTCTTGTACATAGGAGCAGTATTATAGTAGTTATATTCTTGTATATAGGGGCAGTATTATAGTAGTTATATTCTTGTATATAGGAGCAGTATTATAGTAGTTATATTCTTGTACATAGGAGCAGTATTATAGTAGTTATATTCTTGTACATAGGAGCAGTATTATAGTAGTTATATTCTTGTACATAGGAGCAGTATTATAGTAGTTATATTCTTGTATATAGGGGCAGTATTATAGTAGTTATATTCTTGTACATAGGAGCAGTATTATAGTAGTTATATTCTTGTACATAGGAGCAGTATTATAGTAGTTATATTCTTGTATATAGGGGCAGTATTATAGTAGTTATATTCTTGTATATAGGAGCAGTATTATAGTAGCTATATTCTTGTACATAGGAGCAGTATTATAGTAGTTATATTCTTGTATATAGGAGCAGTATTATAGTAGTTATATTCTTGTATATAGGAGCAGTATTATAGTAGTTATATTCTTGTATATAGGAGCAGTATTATAGTAGTTATATTCTTGTACATAGGAGCAGTATTATAGTAGTTATATTCTTGTACATAGGAGCAGTATTATAGTAGTTATATTCTTGTATATAGGGGCAGTATTATAGTAGTTATATTCTTGTACATAGGAGCAGTATTATAGTAGTTATATTCTTGTACATAGGAGCAGTATTATAGTAGTTATATTCTTGTACATAGGGGCAGTATTATAGTAGTTATATTCTTGTACATAGGAGCAGTATTATAGTAGTTATATTCTTGTATATAGGGGCAGTATTATAGTAGTTATATTCTTGTACATAGGAGCAGTATTATAGTAGTTATATTCTTGTACATAGGCGCAGTATTATAGTAGTTATATTCTTGTACATAGGAGCAGTATTATAGTAGTTATATTCTTGTACATAGGGAGCAGTATAATAGTAGTTATATTCCTGTACATAGGAGCAGTATTATAGTAGTTATATTCTTGTACATTGGGGCAGTATTATAGTAGTTATATTCTTGTACATAGGAGCAGTATTATAGTAGTTATATTCTTGTATATAGGGGCAGTATTATAGTAGTTATATTCTTGTACATAGGAGCAGTATTATAGTAGTTATATTCTTGTACATAGGGGGCAGTATTATAGTAGTTATATTCCTGTACATAGGGGCAGTATTATAGTAGTTATATTCTTGTATATAGTAGCAGTATTATAGTAGTTATATTCTTGTACATAGGGGCAGTATTATAGTAGTTATATTCTTGTACATAGGGGCAGTATTATAGTAGTTATATTCTTGTACATATGGGGCAGTATTATAGTAGTTATATTCTTGTACATAGGGGCAGTATTATAGTAGTTATATTCTTGTACATAGGAGCAGTATTATAGAAGTTATATTCTTGTATATAGGAGCAGTATTATAGTAGTTATATTCTTGTACATAGGAGCAGTATTATAGAAGTTATATTCTTGTATATAGGAGCAGTATTATAGTAGTTATATTCTTGTATATAGGGGCAGTATTATAGTAGTTATATTCTTGTATATAGGAGCAGTATTATAGTAGTTATATTCTTGTACATAGGAGCAGTATTATAGTAGTTATATTCTTGTATATAGGAGCAGTATTATAGTAGTTATATTCTTGTACATAGGGGCAGTATTATAGTAGTTATATTCTTGTACATAGGAGCAGTATTATAGTAGTTATATTCTTGTACATAGGGCAGTATTATAGTAGTTATATTCTTGTATATAGGAGCAGTATTATAGTAGTTATGTTAGTATTTAATTTATTATAGGGTATTCGCTCATTTTCTGTTTTTCTTTTGGTTTTTAAGTTTTACAGAAGTTATTATTATAAGACATTTCTATTATTGGGAAAAAACCCTAGTGGACTCCCCTCTGGATTGACTGTCCATGGGACAACTGAATGGGGTTAAGCTGCAGTAACAGGAACATGCTCCGGACGTCTGACTCCTCATGGGTCTCCCAAGTCTTTCATGACAGATGATTTTGGGGTCTAGGAGAGGTGTGTGTGAGCGAGAGCCTCAGGGTCTATCATTGTAATATGAGTCTCTTGCATAAGGAGAAGATGGAAAACTTATTTTCTCCATCTTCTCCATTGTCTGTGTTGGTGTATATTGACTTGCAAACAGATGACATCAGTGCAGTCCCATGGTTTACACAGATCTATCCATTTGAATGAGTGCGCACCATCGGATATACACTGCCAGTCTGCCCTACTCCATAGTATAACATTGAACTGAGTGCTATCCAATAAAACATCAGACAGCGCCAGTCCAAGTTATATACTAGTGTGACTGATCCTCCAGGCTCATTTCCTCTCCCCATAGAGATCACATACTTTTTAGACCCATCTTACATATTTATGGTGGTAGGAGAGATAGGACAGGTATCTGATATGGGACTGGCTTTAGGAATGTTTACTCCATCCTAATGTGCAGGGCCTGGAGTTACCATGAAATACAGTAAATTTCAGCTTTATTAGCAGATATCTGCTGACCTTACTGATCCTTATGTGTGGTGATTAGGTTATCAGTTTAACAAGATAAGAGACCATTCATGCCTGGGTAAACATTGGAGATTTCCACTTCAGTGAAGTCTTTAGGAACCATGTACAGACCTCTCAAGCCGCTCATTACACTTTCCTCCATTTGTTCTTTTACCGGCCCTCAGCTGGATCTCAAGCCATGGTGAATTAATGGTTGAATGCTCTGTAAGAAGATCGATCTTGTGATGCCTTGATAGGTCCACCAGGGTATTATCCAAGCCTAGATAGGTCCAACAGGGTCTTCTCCATGCCTAGATAGGTCCACCACAGTCTTCTCCAAGCCTAGATAGGTCCACCACAGTCTTCTCCAAGCCTAGATAGGTCCACCAAGTCTTCTCCATGCCTAGATAGGTCCACCACAGTCTTCTCCAAGCCTAGATAGGTCCACCAGTGACTTCTCCAAGCCAAGATAGTTCCACCAGAGTCATCCCAAGCCTAGATAGGTCCACCATGGTCTTCCCAAGCAAGGTAGGTCCAGCAGAGTATTACCAAGCCTAGGTAGGTCCACCAGGGTCTTCTCAAAGTATAGATAGGTCCACCAGAGTATTCCCAAGCCTGGATAGGTCCAACAGGGTCTTCTCCAATCTTATATACCGTAAGTCCCCATAGTATTCTCAAGCCTAGATAGGTCCACCAGGGTCTTCTCAAAGTATAGATAGGTCCACCAGAGTATTCCCAAGCCTGGATAGGTCCAACAGGGTCTTCTCCAATCTTATATACCGTAAGTCCCCCATAGTATTCTCAAGCCTAGATAGGTCCACCAGGGTCTTCATCAAGCTTAGATAGGTCCACCAGGGTCTTAAAGGTTGGTTGCGGGCCATTATACTGTGTGGTGGGCTAAATGAGGGCATTAAACTGTGTAGGGGCTATAATACAATGTGGAGGTCTGTGTGGAGGCCATCATACTGTGTTTTGGGAATGTGGGGACTGTAATACTCTATAGTGTGAGTCTGGGGTCAGTCATATTGTATTGGGGTTACTGGGGGCCGGATAAAGTGTGTGGGGGCATCACTGTTGGGGGAAATATGGGAGCATGCTAATATATATAATAATATATCTTATATATCTGTACCTGTCTGTGCCTTGTATTGCTCATTTTTTATTGTACTTGTCTATGTATGCCCCTTTTCACATGTAAAGCGCCCTGGGATAAATGGCATTATAATAATGAATAATAATAATATATTGGGGGCAGTATGGGGTCATCATACTGTGTATGTGAAGGAATTCACTGTGGGGGATTATACCATCTTTGGGGGCATTTTGATTGGCATCATACTTTATGGGGCAATGAAATAGGTATCTTAGGGGGAGGTGGTTACATTGGGATTCTGCTATGGGGCCCCATGATTTCCATGTACGCCCCTGCTCATTACAGTAGTAGAGATGGTGGTCAGACTGCTTGACATTAAGCAGATGTGAGGTTGGATCTGAGAGCCGCACGTCCATTAGCCGAAAACATGTAATTAATATAAGAGCAGTGATGGTCTTATCAAAGAAACAACACGGGGAGCGGTCTGGATCTGCTCTCCTCAGACCTTCCTACACTTCATCATTGGTATAAAAATGGAAACTCTGTATGAAAACACACAGAAATGTAAGACATTTGTGTAAAGGCATTTTAAAGTGTTTTTTATAGGTTTTACTATAAACAAAAAACCTAACAGATTTTACCCCAGCATTCATTACACTTATCACTGAATATTTCTAAAGTCAAACACAGTTCTACATCTGGGTAAGAAACATGTAAAAGTCTATACATAATAGGAGGAATAGGAGAAGCAACAGCACATGTGAGAAAGACTCGTGTGTACTACAGGTCACAGACTGAACAGGAGTCACCAGAGTGATGCAGCAGAAATAAAGCAAACACAATTCTGGGATGTGTTAACAGAAGCCACAGTCTATGTCATGTGAATTCATTATCGCCCTCTACTCCTCTGTAGACCTCATCTGGATACTGAGTCCATTTCTGGGCTCCACATTACAAAAGACATCAACAAACTGGAGCAAGTTCACAGGAGAGTGACCAGAATGGTGACCGGTCAACAAACCATGTCCTATGAGGAACGGGTACAGGATCTGGGAATGATTAGCTTGGAAAAAAGAAGACTAAAAGGAGACAGTAACTGTGTACAAATATCTCAAGGACTGTATTATAATAGCTATATTCTTGTATATAGGGGCAGTATTATAGTAGTTATATTCTTGTATATAGGGGCAGTATTATAGTAGTTATATTCTTGTACATAGGAGCAGTATTATAATAGCTATATTCTTGTATATAGGGGCAGTATTATAGTAGTTATATTCTTGTATATAGGGGCAGTATTATAGTAGTTATATTCTTGTACATAGGGGCAGTATTATAGTAGTTATATATCTTGTACATAGGAGCAGTATTATAGTAGTTATATTCTTGTACATAGGGGCAGTATTATAGTAGTTATATTCTTGTACATAGGGGCAGTATTATAGTAGTTATATTCTTGTACATAGGAGCAGTATTATAGTAGTTATATTCTTGTACATAGGGGCAGTATTATAGTAGTTATATTCTTGTACATAGAGGCAGTATTATAGTAGTTATATTCTTGTACATAGGGGCAGTATTATAGTAGTTATATTCTTGTACATAGGAGCAGTATTATAGTAGTTATATTCTTGTACATAGGGGCAGTATTATAGTAGTTATATTCTTGTACATAGGGGCAGTATTATAGTAGTTATATTCTTGTACATAGGGGCAGTATTTATAGTAGTTATATTCTTGTACATAGGAGCAGTATTATAGTAGTTATATTCTTGTACATAGGAGCAGTATTATAGTAGTTATATTCTTGTACATAGGGGCAGTATTATAGTAGTTATATTCTTGTACATAGGAGCAGTATTATAGTAGTTATATTCTTGTACATAGGGGCAGTATTATAGTAGTTATATTCTTGTACATAGGAGCAGTATTATAGTAGTTATATTCTTGTACATAGGAGCAGTATTATAGTAGTTATATTCTTGTACATAGGGGCAGTATTATAGTAGTTATATTCTTGTATATAGGGGCAGTATTATAGTAGTTATATTCTTGTACATAGGAGCAGTATTATAGTAGTTATATTCTTGTACATAGGAGCAGTATTATAGTAGTTATATTCTTGTACATAGGGGCAGTATTATAGTAGTTGTAGTTATATTCTTGTATATAGGGGCAGTATTATAGTAGTTATATTCTTGTACATAGGGGCAGTATTATAGTAGTTATATTCTTGTACATAGAGCAGTATTATAGTAGTTATATTCTTGTACATAGGAGCAGTATTATAGTAGTTATATTCTTGTACATAGGGGCAGTATTATAGTAGTTATATTCTTGTATATAGGGGCAGTATTATAGTAGTTATATTCTTGTACATAGGAGCAGTATTATAGTAGTTATATTCTTGTACATAGGAGCAGTATTATAGTAGTTATATTCTTGTACATAGGGGCAGTATTATAGTAGTTATATTCTTGTATATAGGGGCAGTATTATAGTAGTTATATTCTTGTACATAGGGGCAGTATTATAGTAGTTATATTCTTGTACATAGGAGCAGTATTATAGTAGTTATATTCTTGTACATAGGAGCAGTATTATAGTAGTTATATTCTTGTACATAGAGGCAGTATTATAGTAGTTATATTCTTGTACATAGGAGCAGTATTATAGTAGTTTATATTCTTGTACATAGGGGCAGTATTATAGTAGTTATATTCTTGTATATAGGAGCAGTATTATAGTAGTTATATTCTTGTACATAAGGGCAGTATTATAGTAGTTATATTCTTGTACATAGGAGCAGTATTATAGTAGTTTTATTCTTGTACATAGGGGCAGTATTATAGTAGTTATATTCTTGTACATAGGAGCAGTATTATAGTAGTTATATTCTTGTACATAGGAGCAGTATTATAGTAGTTATATTCTTGTACATAGGGGCAGTATTATAGTAGTTATATTCTTGTACATAGAGGCAGTATTATAGTAGTTATATTCTTGTACATAGGGGCAGTATTATAGTAGTTATATTCTTGTACATAGGAGCAGTATATTAGTAGTTATATTCTTGTACATAGGGCAGTATTATAGTAGTTATATTCTTGTACATAGGGGCAGTATTATAGTAGTTATATTCTTGTACATAGGGGCAGTATTATAGTAGTTATATTCTTGTACATAGGGCAGTATTATAGTAGTTATATTCTTGTACATAGGGGCAGTATTTACAGTAGTTATATTCTTGTACATAGGGGGCAATATTATAGTAGTTATATTCTTGTACATAGGAGCAGTATTATAGTAGTTATATTCTTGTACATAGGGGCAGTATTATAGTAGTTATATTCTTGTACATAGGGGCAGTATTATAGTAGTTATATTCTTGTATATAGGAGCAGTATTATAGTAGTTATATTCTTGTATATAGGAGCAGTATTATAGTAGTTATATTCTTGTATATAGGGGCAGTATTATAGTAGTTATATTCTTGTATATAGGGGCAGTATTATAGTAGTTATATTCTTGTATATAGGAGCAGTATTATAGTAGTTATATTCTTGTACATAGGGGCAGTATTATAGTAGTTATATTCTTGTATATAGGGCAGTATTATAGTAGTTATATTCTTGTACATAGGGGTAGTATTATAGTAGTTATATTCTTGTACATAGCGGCAGTATTATAGTAGTTATATTCTTGTACATAGGAGCAGTATTATAATAGTTATATTCCTGTAATAGGGGCAGTATTATAGTAGTTATATTCTTGTACATAGGAGCAGTATTATAGTAGTTTATTCTTGTACATAGGGGCAGTATTATAGTAGTTATATTCTTGTACATAGGGGCAGTATTATAGTAGTTGTATTCTTGTACATAGGGCAGTATTATAGTAGTTATATTCTTGTACATAGGGGCAGTATTATAGTAGTTATATTCTTGTATATAGGAGGCAGTATTATAATAGTTATATTCTTGTATATAGGGCAGTATTATAGTAGTTATATTCTTGTATATAGAGGCAGTATTATAGTAGTTATATTCTTGTACATAGGGGCAGTATTATAGTGTTATATTCTTGTATATAGGGCAGTATTATATAGTTATATTCTTGTATATAGGGGCAGTATTATAGTAGTTATATTCTTGTACATAGGAGCAGATTATAGTAGTTATATTCTTGTATATAGGAGCATATTATAGTAGTTATATTCTTGTACATAGGGCAGTATTATATAGTTATATTCTTGTATATAGGGGCAGTATTATAGTAGTTCTATTCTTGTAATAGGGGCAGTATTATAGTAGTTATATTTTGTAATAGGGGCAGTATTATAGTAGTTATATTCTTGTACATAGGAGCAGTATTATATAGTTATATTCTTGACATAGGGGCAGTATTATAGTAAGTTATATTCTTGTACATAGGGGCAGTATTACTATTATTATCCCTACTTAATGTATGAATGCAGTATAGGGATAATTATACCTAGATGAAATGTCAGGGTAAAGCCACAGATAGACTTACATTAACTCTGTAATGCAGGAACATCCATAGTTGTAATAATTGTTATATTTTACTAGTCAGTAATGCTCATAACCTATAAAGTGATGGAAGTGCCTCCTCTCACCCCGGGGCATGGGTGCGGTGCACAATCTATACTGCACATAGTAATAACTCATCACATTCGGCATTCTGGGGTGGCGCTTGGCACCAGGAGAACGTTCTTAAACGCCTTAGAATGCCAATAATCAAGTTGCAGGAATTCCCTTACCTTCCTGTGTCATCGGTGACTCAATGTGGAGACCGGGAATAAGACGTTCTATAGAATGAGAATGTATCATTACCCGTCCCATCATGGGTGAGTGCACACTTATTACATCATCTACCTTCACAATTTGATTTTTTTCCCAATCGTCACTACCTCCTCTAACACACAGATTGTTCTCCACAGATGTATACAAAAATCACTGGGATTCAATCTCCTCCTAAAACCTTGGGGAATCTTATGTCCACCAGTCTATCCTTATATTCACAATTCTGTGCCGACTTAGTAAACAGATGAGTACTTCATTATTTTTCCACTTGGCTTGACTTACTCTGAGACAGGCGGTTGTCACGTGTGGACAGGGAAAATGTCCACTGCATGGCACAATACCAAAGGACAGTGGGATGGTAAAAGAGGAAGGGAGACCTTAGCAGTAGGGAGAGGGGAAAAGAGACACCTCCTGACAATGGCCTTTGTCCATACTGCCCTAGCACCCTAAGCGGGTCCTTTCCCCTGCCTAGTCCCGGTCTGTCACATAAAGGCAACCCTAACTAGTGCTCTGGCCGGTGAGGGCACTAGCCTTGCCACTGCAAATAGTAAAACACAGGGAAGGTAAGACTGACAGGGTAAATGACAAAAAGGATACTTGTAATAGGCCGCAAATCTTCAATGGAAGGGGTCACCCGGAAGAATTTCCAGCAGCTGTTTAACACAACTTCCACAAGCACAATGCACATTGGTCAGGCAGAGAGTGAACTCTATCAAAGACATCAGTGATGGTCATGTGACTATTTAAAGGTGGGGAGTGGTGATCAACCACATCACTGATTAGGCATCAGCAGCAAAGGAAAAAACAGGCGACATCACCCGGGCCTGTGCAGGTAGGCGGGGGGGGGCTGGGGTGTGTGAAGCAAGCTCTCTACGGTGTGCTGGAGAGAGCCTGCTGCATGGAGAGCGCGTCTACATGTGCTGTGGAGAGGGCTGCTGCTGGAGAGCCGCGTCTCCTACTGGTGCTGTGGGGAGTCGGCTGCTGCTGGGAGAGCGCTCTCACCGCTGTGCTGGAAGCCGCGCTCTCCACTGTGTGCGAGAGCCGCGCTCTCCTACTGCTGCTGATTGGAGCCGGTGCTTTGGGAGAGCCAGTCTCGCTGTGTGTGGAGAGCCGCCGGATGCTCATAGACCGGAGGGGGGAATCAGCAAGGAAGCAGAAGCTCTTCACCTCTGTCCTTCTTACGGGTTCGGCGGCTGGGCCCTCCAGCTGAAGGCCCTAGCGTCGGGCCCTGATGCAGCTGCACAGCTGCACAGTGTAGTCGCCTGAAAAAAACAACTAACCTAATATGAAATACACAGATGCAGAATGACCTGCAGGCAGCAGAAGATGTCCAACTTTGATCAGGAAACAAAAAAACATCATTTTCCAATACTCTGCCAGGAGATGTTTATGATATATGTGTCTATGTGATCACCAAGTTGTTCTGGAGTAATGTAGATTGCAGTCTGGGTCACCTGAGATCAGCTACAACTCTGAGCTCAGGTGACCTTTCCTGCTGGACCCAAAACTCATAGGGGTGATGCAGGAAAGGTCACCTGAGTGCAGAGCTAGAGATGAACTCAGGTGACCCCAAACTGTGACGTTACCCTACTCACAGCAAGACCAACAATTCACTTGTTTCGTGTTGCACTGGGAGTGGAGTGATGGGGAAAGGTCACCTGAGTTCATAGCTGTGCTTGAACTCAGATGAACCTGACTGTGACATAATCCACTCACAGCGGTAGACGTAGATCAGTCAGATTCCGATCCCGCTATGAGAGGACATTGCAGAGAATCATGGAGGGAAGTAATAAAGATGGAAACCAGGATTGTCATTGTGTTATGTTGTTTTTGCAAATAAATTATATGTCTCCATGTGGTGAATTTATTATTTACTTAGAGGTTCTTAATGGCCTACCAGGGTCTAATATTGGCCCGACATTAGGAACCTCAGGCTTAGTGCCAGCTGGCAATATTCAGCTGGCATTAAACCCTTTATTACCAAGTTTGCCACTGGCACCAGGGCAACTGGAAGAGTTGGCTACAGCACCAGAAAATGGCACATTTATGAATGTACCATTTTCTGGTGCAGCTACGAGCTGTAATTTACATCAGGGTGTCCCAGAATGACTGGGCTTCCCCATGCTGAGAATTCCAGTCACAGCTGCCTAGTTGTACCTGGCTGCCAACCAAAACTACAGCAAAGCCCCACGTCATTTTCTGTTTAAATTGTTTCAAGAAATAATTTAAAAAAAGAGCTCCCCTGTATTTGGGTTACCAGCCTGGTAAAACTAGACAACTGGGGGTTGGTGACAGCCATACCTTTCTGCTGTACCTGCACTGGTGACCAAAAATACAGCAGAGTCCAATCAGTGCAAAGTAATAGGCATATATTATTTTTATCTGAATTGCTAGCAAATAAGTGTAGAAGAGGTGGCCTCTCATGCTGGTGACCCTTTTCAATAATGAAGGTTTGCTCTCCCCAAACAGTAATAATAAAAAAAAAAATAATAATTACAATAAAAAAAATATTTAAAAAAAATGAAGACAAAAATACAAAGCTGTCTTAGACAGATGTTTAAGGTACAATGTAAGGTTCCTGGACTTAACAGCTGCTGGCCACATCTGGCACTGTTTCCAAAATTCAGACTCTGCAGGTGTCAAAAACACCTGAAAACTCCAGATAGCTTAAAAAATTCATTAAAGCTCCACAAAATACTTGATACAAGCCGTAGTAGTTATATTCTTCTACATAGGGCCAGTATTATAGAAGTTATGATCAGGGTTGGTTTTAGGCAAAGTGGGGCCCTGGGCAAAAGGTTGAAGTGGGCCCTAAATGCTCAGATATTGCACCGTCACACTCAGACATTTGGGTTACATGTAGAAGCACCGAATTCAGACTGGTGAATTATTCAATTATTCACGCTCGATGAGCGTGCTAAACCATACTGATCCTTCTCGTCCTCCTACATGGGCGGGTTTAGCACGCCCATCGGGGCGTGAATAATTGAATTACAGGCGGCGATCAGAAGCCACAGGGAACGCCCTGTGTGACTTCTCAAGCACTGAGAAGCCGCAGTTCAGCAGGTAATAAAAGCAGTTTTATACACTTTATAAATACAGAATATTTACACAAAGGGATGGCTAGAATTCAATAAAGATGGTGCAGGGACAGGTATTAACAGGCTGGGGGCTGATTTTTAGGGGTCAGGTTCCCTTTAACTATATGGTAAAAGTGACTTCATAAGTTGATTATCTAGGTCAGAATAAGAAGATACTGAACATTTTTTTTATTTCAATCTTAAAAAAAACAAAACAGAAATTTGTAAAAAAAAAAAAAAAAAAAAATTAGCTTTATTCGCCATTTTCTGAGATGTTTTAATTTTTGGAGATACAGGGCTATGTGAGGGCTTACTTTATGTGCCCTGAGTTGACAGTTTTAGTGATACCATTTTGAGTCAGATACAACATTTTGATCGCCTTTTACTGCATTGTATTGTAACAACGCGGTGGCCCAAAAAACATAATTCTGGCGTTTTTATTTTTTTATCGCTACGCCATTTACCAATTGGAATAATTTACTTCATATATTGATAGCTTAGATTCTTACGAACGCAGAGATACCAAATATGTGTATTTTTTTTATCTTCTTTACTGCTTTATTGCTATTTTCAGTTCAGCTCCTTTGGGGGCCCCTAAGAGAGTGGGGCCCTGGGCAACTGCCCAGTCTGCCCCCCCCCCTAACGCCGGCCCTGTTTATGACCCAATGGCTGGAGACACTTGTCATAGATCTACGTGAACAGGTCAATGCAGTAACGGACGTTCCAAGAGGAGACTCAGCAGTTGTGACCATTGTGTCAACAGATCCTTGTGGGTGCGACATGAATCTAGGTCGAGAACGGGACAAAATCGCTCTGATGTGCGAGAGTGTGGTGGGGAGAGGAGGAGGATAGACTGACTGATGGTAGCAGTGGTAGGGACCCGTCCAAAGGAAAAGTGTGAAATAAAGCAAGTGTGTTGCTAAAACTTGTTCAAGTGTTGTGTGGAAGTGTTTGTATATTCACGGAAATGTGCAGAACGTTCAGTAAAAGACTGTTCAAAGAGAATCCTGAATCTGTGTCAGTAACTCCCATCAGATGGACCCTGACCTGTGAGAAGGTCTAAATTCAGATAGGGTGCACCCATAAAGACCACACGCCCAGCCAGGATCATCGCAACTAAAAGCACCCTTGCTCTGTGGGGATGACCGGGGTGCGGAAAACAGGAGGGAGCCCCTCAATCTCCATCCCGAACCACCCTCACATATTCAGCTGCTATCTATAGTATATATATGTTATCTGTAACAAACTTAATATAGCGATACTCTGTTGGAAGATGTTTATATGATATGTGTCTGGATATGGCCACCCAGTGATTGTTGATGTGTATTGCAGTCGATCCAAGTGCATGCTAGCAAACAATGTTCTGGTAAATTATTATATATTTATATAGCGCCATTGGTTCTATGGCGCTTTACATGTATAAGGGCAGAACAAGAACGAGAACAAGAACATAAAAATCCCGACAATGAAATCATACAGGTACATTAGCGCAGAGGATCCTGTCCACGAGGGCTCACAGTCTATAGGGGATGCGTGGGAGACAGTAGGAGGGGGAGATGTGGGATTGAGATGGGGCACTAGATCAGGTCTCAGTGTGGGTTGTAGCCTTGAAGGAAGAGTTGGGTCTTCAGGTTTTTCTTGAAGGTTCCCAGGGTAGGGGAGTGTCTGATGTGGTGGGGGATGGCGGATGCATGAGAGAAGTCTTGTATGCGGTTGTGGGAGGTGGAGATGCAGGGGGAGAAAAGAAGGAGATCTTGAGAGGAGCGCAGATTGCGTAAGGGGAGGTATCGGGAGACCAAGTCGGAGATGTATGGAGGGGACAGGTTGTGGATGGCTTCGTATGTCAGGGTTAGGGTTTTGAACTGAAACCTCTGGGAAGTAGGGAGCCGGTGAAGGGCTTGGCAGAGGGGGGAGACGGGGGAGTAGCGGGGAGACAGGTGGATGAGTCGGGCAGCGGAATTGAGGATGGTTCGGAGGGGTGCAAGGGAGGTAGCGGGTAGGCCAGTGAGCAGAAGGTTGCAGTAGTCAAGGCGGAAGATGATGAGGGCGTGGACAAGTGTTTTGGTAGTATCATGGTCAAGGAAGGAGCGGATTCGGGTAATGTTTTTGAGCTGGAGTCAGCAGGCGGTGGTGAGGGCTTGGATGTGGGGCTTCAAGGAGAGGGAAGAGTCGAGGATTACCCGAGGCACTTGGCGTGGGGGACGGATGAGAGTGTGCACTCGTTGACAGTGATGGAGAGGTTGGGTTAGGGGGAGGAGAGGCTGGGGTGAAAGATGATGAACTCGGTTTTGTCCATGTTAAGCTTGAGGAAGTGAGCGGAAAAGAAGGATGAGATGGCGGACAGGCAGTGCGGAATTTTGGATAGTAGGGAAGTGATGTCGGGGCTGGAGAGGTAGAGCTGGGTGTCGTCAGCGTAGAGGTGGTACTGGGGCCATGGGACTCGATGAGTTGTCCTAGGCCGAGGGTGTAGATGGAGAAGAGTAGTGGTCCCAGGACTGAGACATGGGGAACTCCAACAGATAAGGGGTAGGGTGAGGAGGAGGTGTGGGAGTGGGTGACGCTGAAGGTCCAGTCTGTTAGGTAACAGGAGATCCAGGAGAGGGCTAGGTCAGAGATGCCAAGAGATTCTAGAATTTGAAGCAGGAGGGAGTGGTCGACTGTGTCAAAGGCAGCAGAAAGGTCGAGAAGGAGGAGGATGGAGTAATGTCGCTTGCTCTTGGCGATCAGAAGGTCGTTGGTGACTTTGGTTAGGGCTGTTTCGGTGGAGTGGTGGGCTCGAAAACCGGATTGTAGGCGGTCAAAGAGAGCGCACGAGGAGAGGTGGGAGGACAGTTCGGAGTAGACATATTATATCTATCTACTGGAAATAAGACAGGTAAAAAAGTGGGGAACTTTATTGACACATTTCTTGTGAAATATCTCAGGTTCTATCTATCTATCTATCTATCTATCTATCTATCTATCTCTCTATCTATCTATATCTTTGGGCATGTACTCAGTGTACAGTGAACGTGATATTGAGTAATACATTCATTCTTCCCCTGGAGATTAGTATCACCCGCCTGTGCCACCCTGAGTTGCCAGGCAGGGGCACACCACCTCTCCATGTGCCAGGCTCGCTTATCATACCCCGGATCAGTGATATGGTCCTGACATAAAGGCCGGCTTGTAATCTGGTATTGTGGGAGGAGAACATAATCTGCACATTACTCCACGTCCGATCACAAACTCATTATCACATAATCACACGGCACAACAGGTTCTTGGCGCTGAAGCGATATTTTAACCCCTTAAAGAGCTGCAGACCCACAGCTGCGCTCCATGTTAGGAATATAATACAAAAAGTGCAGTGTGGACTGACACAGGAGCCACAGATTGGACACCACTAACTTCAATGAACATAAAGGAAGGTGTCCCGCCAGCTGTGACTTGTAGTTCTCCAATATCATCTACATTTGACTCCCAACATTTTTTTCCAGACATTTCAATATCTTTATATCTAATGATCGTCAGGAAATGATGGGACTTCAATAGTCCAACATGAATAATGTGGCATCATATAATAACCTCATCCGGTTTGGTTATCATTGCTTTTACTGCACACATTTAAGGTGACGTTGGCCTTATCTCTGGACTTGTTTCCTATAAGCCGGGTCACCGCTCTCTGTCTTGGCCTCGGTGCTGTGATGGGTTTGGGTTCAGGTCATTTAACTGTGGAAGAAGCTGCAAAAAAGTTGTAAACTCAAACTGGAAGAAAGAAAGAAGGCGGGAGGTCAGAGGTCAGAGGTCAGAGGTCAGCGCCGATCCAGAGGAGCAGGGGTCATCACATGTCAAAGGCGTTCTGGAGCTAAAATCTGATGACATTAATACTCAGAAAAAATCATTTAAAGGGACAATGTCAGGTGATTTTTCAGTATGATACTAATATTAGCCTTGAATAGAGCCTGGGCAGAGCTTTTATAAACATGTAAAATCCTTATTGTACCGTCTGTAGTTTCCACATTATCAGCATCTTCACACCCTGCAGGGAGCTGCTGGATTAGTCCTCTCCATTATAAGCAAACAGGAATAGCCCTGTGCTGTATAAACTGTCATGTAATTATACACTCCCTCTCAGCAGCACTCCCCTCCCTCCTCCCTCTCAGCAGCACTCCCCTCTCTCCTCCCTCTCAGCAGCTCTCTCCTCCTCTCCTCCTCTCCTCTCAGCAGCACTCCCCTCCCTCCCCCTCTCAGCAGCACTCCCCTCTCTCCTCCCTCTCAGCAGCTCTCTCCTCCCTTCTCCCTCTCAGCAGCTCTCTCCTCCCTCCTCCCTCTCAGCAGCTCTCTCCCTCCCTCTCAGCAGCTCTCTCCTCCCTCCTCCCTCTCAGCAGCTCTCTCCTCCCTCCTCCCTCTCAGCAGCTCTCTCCTCCCTCTCAGCAGCTCTCTCCTCCCTCCTCCCTCTCAGCAGCTCTCTCCTCTCCTCTCAGCAGCTTCTCTTCCCTCTCAGCAGCTCTCTCTCCTCCCTCTCAGCAGCTCTCTCCTCCCTCTCAGCAGCTCTCCCCTCTCCCTCCTCCCTCTCAGCAGCTCTCTCCCCTCCCTCTCAGCAGCACTCCCCTCCTTCCTCCCTCTCAGCAGCTCACCCCTCCAGTGCTGCTGAGAGGGAGGAGGGAGGGGTGAGCTGCTGAGAGGGAGGAGAGTGCTGCTGAGAGGGAGGAGGGAGGGGAGAGCTGCTGAGAGGGAGGAGAGTGCTGCTGAGAGGGAGGAGGGAGGGGTGAGCTGCTGAGAGGGAGGAAGGAGGGGAGTGCTGCTGAGAGGGAGGAGAGAGCTGCTGAGAGGGAGGAGTGAGGGGAGAGCTGCTGAGATGGAGGAGGGAGGAGAAAGCTGCTGAGAGGGAGGAGGGAGCTGCTGAGAGGGAGGAGGGAGGAGAGAGCTGCTGAGAGGGAGGAGGGAGGGGAGTGCCTCCCTCTCAGCAGCACTCCCCTCCTTCCTCCCTCTCAGCAGCTCACCTCCCTCTCCCTCTCAGCAGCACTCTCCTCCTCTCAGCAGCTCTCCCTCCTCCTCCCTCTCAGCATGCACTCTCCTCCCTCTCCAGCAGCTCACCCCTCCCTCCTCCCTCTCAGCAGCACTCTCCTCTTTCATCAGCAGCTCTCCTTCACTCTCTCCTCCTCCTCTCAACAGCGCTCCCCTCCCTCCTTCCTCTTCCCTTTGTTAACAGTGCAGTGTTAGATTTCAGTTGCTTCTGTTCTGATGAGGACACTGAGGGAGAGAGCTATTGCCTATCTGACTTATCTAGACTCCATCTGTTTCTGTAAGCAGGAATCCTGCTGTGACAGTTTCTATGTTGTATTTCACCTCTTTTTTGGCTGCAGACACAGAGAGCAGAGAGGAGAATACAGCCCCCTCCCCCAGTGATCTCCTGTGCTGTGATGTGACATGCATATTCATCTTATGGGGAGTGGACAGCAGAGAACTAAGTGGATCACTCACTGTGATTGACGGATGGAATGAATCACTTTATTTGAAGTTTACAGAAGATAGGATGGGAATATAAATAAAAGAAATATATAAATAGAGAGAGTTTAGAGGGAGGAATTAAAAAATCATATCTATCTATCTCTATCTATCTATCTCTCTCTCTCTCCTCTCTCTATCTATCTATCTATCTATCTATCTATCTATCTATCTATCTCTATCTATCTCTATCTATCTCTATCTATCTATCTATCTCTATCTATCTATCTATCTATCTCTATATCTATCTATCTATCTTTCTATATCTATCTATCTCTATCTCTCTATCTATCTATCTATCTATCTATCTATCTATTTAAAAATACAAAAATTAGGGCAGCACAAAATCAAAAATGAAATTAGGGTGCAGACAAAGGTGATGTCCAAACCTCATAAGATAATAATAAAAAAAAAACATCCAGCAACGAGACATCACACCACAGACTTCCCAAACCCAGCTCTGCTACATCCAGCACCAAGTCATGACACCACAGACTTCTCAAACTCACTCGCTACATCCAGCACTGACATACAGCACGAGAGTCATGACAGGAAGACTCTCCAAACCAGCTTGCTACATCCAGCACGAGTCATGACACACAGACTTCTCAAAAACATCCAGCACAGCATACACCACAGACTTCCCAAACCCAGCTCTGCTACATCCAGCACCGAGTCATGACACCACAGACTTCTCAAACCCAGCTCTGCTACATCCAGCACCGAGTCATGACACACAGACAACCCTGTCTCATCAGACCAGTCTACCGACTACCAACCACGCACTCGAAGTCATGACAGCACAGACTTCACCCAGCTCTGCTACATCACCAAGCATGACCAAGATAAACCCAGCTCTGCTACATCCAGCACAGTCATGACAGCAGATCAACCATCTGTACATCACACCAGAAGCAAGGACTTCTCAAACCCAGCTCTGCTACATCCAGCACTGAGTCATGTCATCACAGACTTCCAAAACCCAGCTCTGCTACATCCAGCACACCAAGTCATGATACCACAGACATCCCAAACCCACCTCTGCTACATCTAGCACTGAGTTATAACACAGCAGACTTTGTATACCCAACTCTGCTACATTTACCAAGCAAAGCAATATTCAGTATTTGACAAATTCAGCTCTGCTGCAGTTAGCAAAATTTGATTTCTGGATGTTACATACTTGTGTATCATAGTGAAATCTACAGTTTAAAACCTACAGGATTATCAAACTAAGATGCCCGGACACAGGACACCCGACACACTGAC
This sequence comes from Allobates femoralis, assembly GCA_033576535.1. Taxonomy (NCBI): domain Eukaryota; kingdom Metazoa; phylum Chordata; class Amphibia; order Anura; family Aromobatidae; genus Allobates; species Allobates femoralis. The sequence continues at coordinate 29,061,030 of JARQOC010000003.1, forward strand.
CGAGATGTGGAGAGGAGTGTGTCACATGGCACAATTCATCCTGTGATTGTCACTAAATATTATATTAATATCACAATTCTAAAACATTACAACACATTATGTGATGGCACCACAGCTGTACAACCACTGTATGTAACAAGCATCAAAGAAGGGAGGAGTGTATATATATATATATTGCACTTACACACATGGAATTCTACATGTGTATGCATGAGATCTTGCACTCGTACATACGTGTGTGCACATGTTGCTGTGTATATATTCTGCTGTATATGTATATTTATGAGAATTTTTGTATCCATAAACTAAAGTATTATTCCAGTATATGTAGATACATGTATGAACCCTGATACGTATAGATGAATGTATGACTTCTGTTATGTATGGGTGAGTGTATGAACCCTGATATGTATAGATAACTGTATGAACCCTGGAATCTATAGATGACTGCATGAACCTTGGTATATACAGATGAGTGTATGAACCCTGATACGTATAGATGAATGTATGACTTCTGTTATGTATGGGTGAGTGTATGAACCCTGATATGTATAGATAACTGTATGAACCTTGGTTTGTACAGATGAGTGTATGAACCCTGATACGTATAGATTAATGTATGAACCCTGGTATATAATGGTGAGTGTATGAACCCTAGTATGTATAGATAAATGTATGATTCCTTTTATGTATAGATTAGTGCATGAATCATTGTATGTATAGATGAGTGTATGAACCCTGGTATATATAGATGAATGTACTAACACTGGTATGTATAGATGAGTGTATGCACACTGGTATGTGTAGATGAATTCATGAATCCTGATATGTATAGATGAGTGTATGAACCCTTGTATGTATAGATGAGTGTATGGATCCTGTTATGTATAGATAAGTGTATGAACATTGGTATATATGAATTAGTGTATAAATCCTGATATGCATACCGTAGATATGTGTGTGAAGCCTACTATGCATGAATGAGTGTAGGACTCCTGTTTTGTATATATGAGTTTATGACTCCTGGTATGTAGAGATGAGTATGTGAACTTGGTATGTATAAATGGAGTGTATGAATTCTGGTATGTAAGCATGAATGTATGAACCCTGCTATGAATGGATCCTGCTATGTACAGATGAATGTATGAACCCTGGTATGTTTAGTTGACTGTATGACTCCTTTTATGTATAGATTAATGTATGAACCATTATAGGTTTACATAAGTGTATGAAACCCAGTATGTATAGATGTGTGCATGAACCCTGGTATACATAGATAAATGTATGACTCCTGATATGTATAGATGCATGTATGAACCCTGGTATGTTTAGATGAGTGTATGAACTCTGGTATATACGGTAGATGAATGTATGACTCCATTTATGTATAGATGTATGAATGAATCCTGGTATGTACAAAGGAGTGTATGGACACTGGTATGTATAGATGAATGTATGAACCGTGATATGTATAGATGAATATATGAACCCTGGTATGTGTAGATGTATGTATGAATCCTGTATATATAGAGGAGTGTATGCATCGCTGTATGTATAAATGAATGTATCAATTCTGGTATGTATAGATGCATGTATAAAGCCTGGTATTTGAAAATGAGTATATGAACCCTGGTATTTATTAATGAATGTATTATCCCTGGTATGTATGGATGAGTGTATGAACCCTGGTATGTATAGATGAATTCATGAATACTAATATGTATAGATGAGTGTATGAACCCTGGTATGTGTAGATGAGTGTATGAACCATGGTACGTATAGATAAATGTATGAATACTGGTATGCATAAAGGAGTGTATGGACTCTCGTATGTATAGACGAATATATGAACCCTGGTATGTATAGATGTATGTATGAATCCTGGGGTATATATATAGAGGAGTGTATTCATCCTGGTATGTATAGATAAATGTATCAATCCTGGTATGCATAGATGCAAATATGAACCCTGGTAATTGATGATATGTATAGATGAATGTATGAACCTTGATATGTATAGATGAGTGTGTGAAGCCTGGTATGGATAGATGTATGTATGAATCCTGGTATGTATAATGGAGTGTATGTACCTTGGTATGTATAGATGAATATATGAACCCTGGTATGTATAGATGTATGTATGAATCCTAGTGTATATATAGAGGAGTGTATGCATTCTGGTATGTATAGATGAATGTATCAACCCTGGTATGTATAGATGCATGTATGAAGCCTGGTATTTGTAGTTGAGTGTATGAACCCCAGTATTTATAGATAAATGTATGAACCTCGGTATATGTAAATGAGTATATGAACCCTGGTATGTATAGATGAATCAATGAACCCTGGTATGTATAGATGAATCAATGAACCCTGGTATGTATAGATAAATGTATAAACCTTGGTATATGTAGATAAGATGAATGATCCTGGTATGCATAGATGTATGGATGAACCTGATATGTACAGATGAGTTTATGAGTCCTGGTATGTATAGATTAATGTATGAACACTGATATGTATAGAAGAGTGTATGAGTCCTGATCTGTATAGATGAGTGTATGGACCCTATTATGTCAAATAAGTGTATCGACCCTGGTATGAATAGATTAATATATGAATCCTGACATGTATAGTGGAGTGTATGAATCCTGGTATGTATCGATGAGTGTATGAACCCTGATTTGTATAGGTCAATGTATGAACCATGGTATGTTTAGATGCGTGTATGAACCCTGGTACATATAGACGAGTGTATGAACCCTGGTATGTCTAGATGAGTGTATGAATCCTGATTTGTATAGGTCAATGTATGAACCATGGTATGTTTAGATGCGTGTATGAACCCTGGTATGTATAGACGAGTGTATGAACCCTGGTATGTATAGATGAATGAACCTTGGTATGTGTAGACGAGTGTATGAATCCTGATTTGTATAGGTCAATGTATGAACCATGGTATGTTTAGATGCGTGTATGAACCCTGGTATGTATAGATGAGCGTATGCACCTTGGTATGTATAGATGAATGTATGAACCTTTGGTATGTATAGATGAATGAATGACTCCTGGTATGTACAGATGAGTGTATGGTTCCTGCTATGTATAGATGAGTGTATGAACCCTGTATGTATAGATGGATGTATGGACCCTGGTATTTATTGAAGAATGTATGAATCCTGACTTGTATAAATGACTTTTTGAATCCTGGGATGAATAACTGAGTGTATGATTCCTTTTACATGTAGATAAATCTATGAACCCTGATATGAAGATGAGTGTATGAACTATATAATGTATCGGTGACTGTATGAATCCTGGTATGTAAATAGAACACAATACTCTGTACCAATCTTTGTCAAACACAATAAGCAGTTCCCATACACAGTGATGCTCATACACTGCAGGGTTCATCATACATTGGTTATTCATGCGCCTGGAGGCTACTCACCTAGTGGCAGCACAATGAAGAAGGGCAGCCAGCACAGAATAAATACCCCCACCACTATGGCCAGTGTCTTGGCCGCTTTCTTCTCCCTGGAGAATTTGATGAGTCTTACGGATAGTGAACTCCTGAAGGTATGTCCCTTGGACCTGGAGCTGGAGTTGGACTCCCCCATCATACTACTTCTACAATGGATCCTTAGGACCACCTCCATGGACTTATTCCGTTCCCTCTTGACCCCAGCCTCCAAACTCTTGGTGGTCCTTCTGGCAACAATGTAGACCTTGAAATACATGATGAGAATGACCAACAATGGCAGGTAGAAGGAGCAGAGAGAGGAGAAGAGGGCATAGCCGGGCTCCTCGGTGATGGTGCACTGGCTGTCATCTGCTGGTGGAGGCTCCTTCCACCCTAGTAGAGGTCCAATGGAGATGACCATGGAGGAGACCCACAGAATGATGAGGATGACCACCGCCTTCTTCTCGGTCATGATGGTTGGGTATTTCAGAGAGTATTTAACCCCTACATACCTGTCAATGGATATAATACATAGACTCATAATGGAGGCGGTGCAGCACAGGACATCCACAGCTGCCCAGATGTCGCAGAAGATCCTTCCAAAAGCCCAAAAGCCCAACACCTCCAGGGTGGCGGAGAAGGGCAGCACCGTGGTACTGAGCAGCAGGTCAGCGATGGCCAGGTTGATGATGAAGTAGTTGGTCACCGTCTGCAGCTGCCTGTTGCACGCCACCGACAGGATGACCATGATGTTGCCCACGATGGCAAACAAGATGAAGACCGCCAAGACGATGCCAACACTCAACGTCTGCAGGTCCAAGCCTTCCACCGCCGAGGTCCCATTGACCGTCCCATTGCCGCCAAGCCCTTCGGATCGGTTCCACCAGCTTTCATTGATGAATAAAGTCATGTTAAGCCATGTAAGAAGGTCTCAGACTCCTTGAAGAAGAAGAACAAGGCTTAGACATTGTGTCCTGTCCTTGACATCTCCACCAAGTCCCATCTTTGGAGCTCCTGCCTTGCCAGGCTGAGATTGTGGAGCCACAGGAACTCATGAGAAACTTTTGCAGCGTGATGCACCTCCCATGCATGACATTGTGTCTGAAGCAGCTACTTGTCTGAATCAACAACAGCAGCAGCTCCTCCCCAGTGTTGATCCTAATGATGCTCCAAAACCCCAACTGGGTTGCAGGGGAGCCCTGCATGACCTAGCTGACTCCACTCTCCATGACAGCTGTCAGGGCACAACCAAGGGCTCAGCAGCTCAGAGAAGCTTTGCAAAAACTCAGATTACAACAAGGATAAGGAGGGGAAGCCTCCCTGTAATTCATTCACCAGTGCAGCCAGATCTCCTCCCTCTGCTGCTGTGATAGCTGCTGCTCTGTCTCCTGCATTCTGCTCAGTGGCCGCTAGAGGGCAGCAGAGAGCTGGAGTTCTTGTTACTGTACTTTATTAGAGATCAAAGCTGATACTTTGTATTTAAGTTTTTTTTTTTGTAAATGTTTTTCTTTCTTTTAGAAACATCTGATCCCATTTAACCTGCTCAGATAGTTCCTTTGTTATTGCTAAAGCTAATGAGATCCCATGTTTTCTGCTCAGATTATTGCTTTACTTTCTTTTTCACCGCCAGGCGGTTTTATTTTTTGGCTGCCGTGTTCTCTAGATATTCTTGTGCGGCTATTGATCTATTTCCAAATCGTATGGGACCACAAGTCCCAGCAGCTGGAGATCTACAGGCAGCCTGCAGCAGAGTGGATAGGAGACATGCTGAGAGTTGTTGTCCCTCCACCAGGGATGTAACTACATCAGATGCAGAGGTTGCAGTTGCACCAAAGCCCTGAAGCCCCAACACATTCCGCAGCACTTTGCAATTCAGAAGTTCATATACAGTCATAAGTAACAGTAAAAGTATAGCAAGAATAAAGACGACCCTGCTCATAAGAGTCAGCAAGATAATCATTCTTTTCACTGTTTAAATGGACACCAAACTGATAAAAGACAATGGACACCGAACTCACAAAAGACAATGGACACCGAACTCACAAAAGACAATGGACACCGAACTCACAAAAGACAATGGACACCGAACTCACAAAAGACAATGGACACCGAACTCACAAAAGACAATGGACACCGAACTCACAAAAGACAATGGACACCGAACTCACAAAAGACAATGGACACTGAACTCACAAAAGACAATGGATACCGAACTCACAAAAGACAATGGACACTGAACTAGCAAAAGACAATGGACACCGAACTAACAAGAGACAATGGACACCGAACTCACAAAAGACAATTGACACCGAACTCACAAAAGACAATGGACACCGAACTCACAAAAGACAATGGACACCGAACTCACAAAAGACAATGGACACCGAACTCACAAAAGACAATGGACACCGGACTCACAAAAGACAATGGACACCGGTCTCACAAAAGACAATGGACACCGAACTCACAAAAGACAATGGACACCGGTCTCACAAAAGACAATGGACACCAAACTCACAAAAGACAATGGACACCGGTCTCACAAAAGACAATGGACACCGGTCTCACAAAAGACAATGGACACCGAACTCACAAAAGACAATGGACACCGAACTCACAAAAGACAATGGACACCGAACTCACAAAAGACAATGGACACCGAACTCACAAAAGACAATGGACACCGAACTCACAAAAGACAATGGACACTGAACTCACAAAAGACAATGGATACCGAACTCACAAAAGACAATGGACACTGAACTAGCAAAAGACAATGGACACCGAACTAACAAGAGACAATGGACACCGAACTCACAAAAGACAATGGACACCGAACTCACAAAAGACAATGGACACCGAACTCACAAAAGACAATGGACACCGAACTCACAAAAGACAATGGAGACCGAACTCACAAAAGACAATGGACACTCAACTCACAAAAAACAACGGACACCGGTTTCACAAAAGACAATCGACACCGAACTCACAAAAGACAATGGACACCGAACTCACAAGAGACAATGGACACCGAACTCACAAAAGACAATGGACACCGAACTCACAAAAGACAATGGACACCGAACTCACAAAAGACAATGGACACCGAACTCACAAAAGACAATGGACACCGAACTCACAAAAGACAATGGACACCGGTTTCACAAAAGACAATGGATACCGAACTCACAAAAGACATTGGACACCAAACTCACAAAAGACAATGGACACCGAACTCACAAAAGACAATGGACACCGAACTCACAAAAGACAATGGACACCGAACTCACAAAAGACAATGGATACCGAACTCACAAAAGACAATGTGTATGCACATACTGTATGTAAATTGTCTCTTCTGTAATATCTTTTATATCTCTTTGTAAACACTGCCAACCTTTTGGAGTAAAACTTATAAATTACTCACTTCGTTCTTCATGTTCTATGAGCGAACTGAATACGTTCTTCCTGCAAATTCACGTTACCGATACACCTGAAAGAGATTGGTGCTGGCAGCATAATGTTTGTATTTATGTGATACTAGATGGTGGCCCGATTCTAACGCATCAGATATTCTAGAATATGTATGTAGTTGACATACTGTGACTGACAGAACTTGTTCAGTTAACGTGAGTGAACTAAATATATATATATAGCAGCGCTATGGTATATGGCGGTACATTACAGTACATGTATAGCAGTGCTATGGTATATGGCGGTACATTACAGCACATGTATAGCAGCACTATACTATATGGCGGTACATTACAGTACATGTATAGCAGCGCTATAGTATATGGTGGTACATTACAGTACATGTATAGCAGCACTATAGTATATGGTGGTACATTACAGTACATGTATAGCAGCGCTATAGTATATGGTGGTACATTACAGTACATGTATAGCAGCAATAAAGAGAATTTTGTTTACTTACCGTAAATTCTTTTTTCTTGAATCATTAATGGGAGACCCAGACAATGGGGTTTAGGCAGTCTGCCCTCCGGAGGCCACACTAAGTACTACAAGTTTTTTGTAGTCTCCGCCCCTCCGCCTATAAACCCCCACTGCAGGAGCAGATCCTCAGTTTAGTTCACAAGCTGCGAGGAGGCAACCCACACCACAACTCTAGGCATGGCTGCGAACAATGCTAGCCAAAGAAGCCTGAGCCAACAAGGTCCAAAAACACAACAAAACGTCCAACGGGACAACTGGGTGGGTGCTGGGTCTCCCATTAATGATTCAAGAAAAAAGAATTTACGGTAAGTAAACAAAATTCTCTTTTTTCTGATCATCATAATGGGAGACCCAGACAATGGGGATGTCCTAAAGCAACACCCCAGGGCGGGAAAAGAGTTCCTTTGAGACGGTTGATGTGCGGGGCACCTCAAAGGTGAGCCACCGCCGCCTGTAGGACCCGCCTGCCCAAACTCGCATCCGCAGAGGCATGGGCATGTACCATGTAATGTTTGGTAAACGTATGAAGGCTAGACCAAGTGGCTGCCTGGCAAACTTGTTGAGCCGAAGCCCTGTGCCGCAGAGCCCAAGAGGCACCAACGGCTCTGGTAGAGTGAGCCTTCAATCCCACCGGGAGAGGCATACCAGAAGAACGGTAAGCTTCCAGAATAGGAGCTTTGATCCACCGCGCCAAAGTAGATTTTGAGGCCGGGGAACCCCTACGGCGACCAGCCGTAAGGACAAACAGAGAGTCCGAGGTGCGTACCGACGCAGTACGAGACACATAAACCCTGATAGCCCTCACCAGGTCCAGAGTGTGTAACTCCTTCTCACTCCTGTGAGTCGGGTTAGGGCAAAAAGAAGGGAGAACAATCTCCTGATTAATATGAAAAGGTGACACCACCTTAGGCAAAAATTCTGGCCTCGTGCGCAACACCACCTTATCCTGATGAACCACCAGGAATGGAGACTTGCACGAGAGAGCTGCCAGTTCCGAGATCCTCCTGAGCGATGTAATGGCCACCAAAAACGCCACTTTCTGGGAAAGATGGACCAGAGAAACATCCCGCAAAGGCTCAAAAGGAGGCTTCTGCAAGGCCGCCAGGACCACATTGAGGTCCCAAGGATCAAGAGGACGCTTGTACGGTGGAATCACCCGGCTAACTCCCTGCAGAAACCTACGGACCGTTGGTATCTTGTCGAACAGCACCGACAGTGCCGACACTTGTCCCTTCAGAGAACTGAGGGACAATCCCATGTCCATTCCTGACTGAAGGAATGAAAGCAACGTTGGGAGACGGAAAGGCCACGCCTTCTGGCCAACAGAAGCACACCAGGAAAATAAACTTTCCAAGTTCTGTGGTAGATTTTTAACGAGGTAGGCCGTCTGGCCCTGGTTAAAGTGGAGACAACCGAGGGAGAAAAACCTCTGGAAGTCAAGAGCCAGGACTCAAGGGCCACACAGTCAACTTGAGGGCCGCGGAATTGAGATGGAAGAACGGCCCCTGAGACAGAAGATCTTGTCTGTCTGGCAGCCTCCACGGTTCCCCGTCTGCGAGCCGCCACAGGTCCGGATACCACGACCTCCTGGGCCAATCCGGAGCCACTAGAATGGCTCTGCGACATTCCGTCCTGATCTTGCGCAGGACTCTGGGAATCAACGCCAACGGCGGAAAAACATACGGAAGATGGAACCTGGACCAATCCTGGACCAGAGCATCCGCTCCCAGAGCCTGAGGATCCCATGAACGCGCCATGAACTGCGGAACTTGATGATTGAGGCGAGACGCCATCAGATCCACATCTGGAGTTCCCCACCGACGACAGATGGACTGGAAGACGTCCGGGTGTAGAGACCACTCTCCGGCGTCCATGCCTTGCCGGCTCAGGTAGTCGGCTTCCCAATTGTCCACTCCTGGGATGTGGACGGCCGAGATCATGGAATTGTTGTCCTCCACCCATAACAGGATGCGGTGGACTTCGGCGAGGGCCTGGGCGCTTCGAGTCCCGCCCTGATGGTTTACGTAGGCGACGGCTGTCGCGTTGTCCGTCTGAATTCGTATGGGTTTCCCTGCCAGAAAACGGTGGAAAGCCAGAAGAGCCAGGAAAATCGCTCTGATTTCCAGGACATTGATTTGCAGAGCGGACTCTGACACCGTCCAGAGACCCTGGGCCCTGTGGTGCAGGAACACCGCGCCCCAGCCTGTGAGGCTGGCATCTGTGGTCACTATCAACCACGAAGGCTGAAGGAAGGACCGACCCCGCGCCAAGTGATGGGGTTGCAGCCACCAATGAAGGGATTCCTTGGTCCGAGGCGAGAGAGACACCACTCTGTCCAGAGATGACGACCTCTTGTTCCACTTGCGGAGAATTTCCATCTGCAAAGGGCGGAGATGAAACTGCGCAAAAGGCACTGCTTCCATTGCCGCCACCATGCACCCCAGCAGCTTCATTAAGCCCCTCAGAGAGGATTGTGGCGAATGAAGAAGGGTGCGAACTGCCGACTGGATGGAGGCCTGTTTCTTGCTGGGTAGTAACACCAGCGCCGGGGCTGTGTGAAAATCCATGCCCAGATAAGTCAACGACTGGGTTGGCACCAGTGCGGATTTCGGGCGATTCAGAATCCAGCCAAACTGTTCCAGAGCCTTGAGGGTCGCATCCAGGCTCCCCTGACACAACTCCTGCGACTGGGCCTTGATCAGCAGATCGTCCAGGTAAGGTATCACGGCATGACCCTGGGCATGTAGGGTTGCCACCATTGCCGTCATCACCTTCGTGAAGACCCGCGGGGCCGAGGCCAGACCGAACGGTAATGCTACAAATTGGAAGTGTTCTTCCCCCACCGCAAACCTGAGCCAGCGTTGGTGTGCTGGCGCAATGGGTACGTGCAGGTAGGCATCCTTGATGTCCACGGACGCCAGGAAGTCTCCCTGAGACATGGCAGCAATCACCGAGCGCAGAGACTCCATGCGAAACTTCCGCACTTGCACATGTTGGTTGAACAATTTCAGATCCAGCACTGGGCGAAACGAACCGTCCTTCTTTGGAACTATGAAGAGGTTGGAGTAGAACCCTCTGAAACGTTCCCCAGATGGCACTGGGATCACAACTCCGTCCCTCTGAAGACCAATCAGGACTTGGTGAAAAGCCTGCGCCTTCTCCGGTGACGGGGAGGAAAGAAAGAAACGGTTTGGAGGAAATGACTTCAGCTCGATCCTGTAGCCCCGAGAGATAATGTCTCTCACCCACCGGTCTTGAACATGGAGATGCCATACGTCCTGAAACCGGGCCAGGCGACCTCCGACCGGTGGGGTGGCAGGAGTTGGGAGCGAGTCATGTAGAGGACACCTTGGGGGCAGCCGCTGTCGCGGCGGTCGCCGGCTTTTTCTGGCGAGTCTTATTATGCCAGGGACCAGAGGGTTTACCTCCTTTGTCCGATCGCGTGGACGAGTTCGAAGGTTGCGAGCCGGGACGAAAGGACCGCTGCCTGGGATTCCATTTGTGAGACCTCTGTGGCTTGGGTTTATTCTGAGGGATCTTCTTCTCAGCAAACTCCTTAATCCTCTTATCCAGCTCGTCCCCAAAAAGTCTGTCGCCCGAAAAAGGCATGACTTGTAAAATCCTCTTGGACACCTTATCCGAGTCCCAGAGGCGCATCCACAGCAATCTGCGTAAGACCACCGCATTCGCAGAAGCCACGGCCGTCCGATTAGCTGTTTCAAAGGCAGCTGATCTGGCGTAGTCAGCGTAGGCCTTAGCCTTATTGGCAAGAGCCGTCACCTCCGGGTCAGACCCCGGGATATCGGTGATCCCCTCCAGACACGCAGTAATGGCCTGTAACGTCCAAACCATAGAAAAGTTTGGGGCAAAAGAAGACCCTACAGCCTCATATATAGACTTAGCATATGACTCGCATTGCTTGTCGATAGGATCCTTCAGAGAGGAACTATCCTCTGCTGAAAAAAGAGAATGAGCCGCAACTCTATTCATGGAAGCGTCCACCCGAGGTGAGCGCGACCATTCCTCCAGAACCTCCTTAGGAAAAGGATAACGTGAATCCTTAGTCTTCCTAACAAAACGCCTTTCAGGATGTTCCCTTGGCGTCCTGACCACTCTCCAAAAATTGGAATGGTCAGTGAACAGACCACGCGACTGACCTAATGGCGGCAGCCACTGGAAAGATTCCTTCCGCGGTCTCTCCACCACCGCAGCCGGTGGGACGAGCCCCAGGGTTTCGTTAATGGAGGAAATCAAGTCCTCCACACCGTCCCCCGGACCCTCTGACGGAGCCGTGTGGTGCCGGGGCTCAGGGCCAGGGTCTCCCCCCTCATCATCACTATTAGATGGATGTTCCTCATCAGAGGAACGATGCTCCCCATCCTCAGGGTCATCCTCCCAGCGAGGTCTCTTGCGAGAACCCTCACTCAGTCGGGGTTCAGACCCAAGTGCCCCTGCCTGGGGGGCTGAATCAGACAGCCTCCTTAGTATAGCCTCTAAGGATTGCGACATGGAAGACATTCGGGACACTACAGTATCATTAAACGACCTCTGAACATCCCATGGCCCAGCTTCCCCCTGAACCTCAGGGGAGAGCAGTGGTGCTGCAGCTGCAGAGGCAGAAACACTGGGACCAGGCCCAGTGAGACCGCAAGCTGCACAGGCACTATCCCCATCTACCTGTCCCATGCACTGTTTGCATGCCTTGGACCTTGTGGCGGGAGTCCCCTGTCCAGCCGTAGACATACTGGCGCCGCCCCGGGCAGTAAGGGTTAACACCGGGCACCCCGCGGAATACCGATCAGGGAAGCGGTGAATCAAAGCGGGACGTGTGCGACCTCCTCGGGCAAACTGCAGCTTCTCCCCGGAGCGCGATGTGCACGCCACCAGTCCTCACAGGAATGAGGAGAAAATGGCCGACGCGCCACTAATGAGTGGGCGCGGCTAAGCAGAAGCCCGAGGAGACCGAGTACACATAGGCCGCAAGGAGCGTGACGTCACCGCCCAGAGGGGGACGCGCTCAGGAGCCGCACACAGGGAGAAAAAAGGCGCCAGAACATCAGTAATGGCGGCCACACTGTGTAACGCGGCTGACAATAAGAGGATCCCTTCAGGAAGGGGTCTCCTCCCAGAACCGCACGTCCCTAGGGAACCGAGGTTCTCCATACATGGCCAAACAATAAATACATTCACCATGTCCCCCCAGGCCCACATAAAGGAGATACAGAGTACCTTCACCCAGTGGGTCCACGTCCAGCACCGGTCCAACGGGCAGGGGACGGGGGGTTCAGGTTCCGGTCCGCAGGATACGCTTCCATGGAGAGGCCGCAGACCGGAACGGAGCTGTGCAAGGCTCCAGGGCTCCCACCCCACCAGAGCGCTTCAGAAGTGAGTAGTGGGGGAGCACGGCATAGTACCAGGCCAGACAATAAAGTCCTTGTCCAGGCCCGAGGGCTATGGACCAAGGTACCTCTACCTGTATGCACCCAAAGGTGGACAGGGAGTATGCCGGGGATCCCCACGGCAGGGATCCACTTGTCTTCATTGCATCACAACATCTTCACAAATAAATCTCCTGTGACTGCAAGTCATAGGTGTGATCTCCGAGCACACTGAAGTAAAACTGAGGATCTGCTCCTGCAGTGGGGGTTTATAGGCGGAGGGGCGGAGACTACAAAAAACTTGTAGTACTTAGTGTGGCCTCCGGAGGGCAGACTGCCTAAACCCCATTGTCTGGGTCTCCCATTATGATGATCAGAAAATAGTATATGGCGGTACATTACAGCACATGTATAGCAGCACTATAGTATATGGCGGTACATTACAGTACATGTATAGCAGCGCTATAGTATATGGCGGTACATTACAGTACATGTATAGCAGCAATATAGTATATGGCGGTACATTACAGCACATGTATAGCAGCACTATAGTATATGGCTGTACATTACAGTAGATGTATAGCAGCACTATAGTATATGGTGGTACATTATAATACATGTATAGCAGCGTTATGGTATATGGCTGTACATTACAGCACATGTATAGCAGACCTATAATATATGACGGTACATTATAGTACATGTATAGCAGCACTATAGTATATGGCAGTACATTACAGCACATGTATAGCAGCACTATAGTATATGGTGGTACATTACAGTAAATGTATAGCAGCGCTATGGTATATGGCGGTACATTACAGCACATGTATAGCAGCACTATAGTATATGGCGGTACATTACAGTACATGTATAGCAGTACTATAGTATATGGCGATTCTCCGCTACCCGCGGCCCCCCTGCTCCTCCTTCCCCCCGCTCCTCCACAGTAAAAGTAAAAATAAAAAAATCCTCAGTGAGGATACTCACCTGTCCGCTGAGTCGCTCCACCTCCGTCTTCCAGGTCCTACAGGCCTTAAGTTGCCTGGGAAACCGATCAGCTGGGGGGCAGGATGGAGGGAACCGGGCAGCATGGAGCGAGCCGGGCAGCATGGAGCGAGCAGGGCAGGATGGAGCGAGCGGGGCCGTATGGAGCCGGGGGGGCCAAATGGAGCCGGGGGGGGGGGCAGGATGGAGCCGGGAGGGAGGATGGAGGCGGAGGTGGGCATGATGGAGGCGGGGGGGCAGGATGGATGTGGGGGAGCAAGGTGGAGCCAGGGGAGCAGGATGGAGGTGGGGGGGAGCAGGATGGAGCTGGGGGGGCAGGATGGAGCCGGGGGGTGCAGGATGGAGCAATCAGGGCAGGATGGAGGCCGGCGGAGGGGGGCAGGATGGAGCCGAGGGGGCAGGATGGTGGCGGGGGGAGGGGGCAGGATGGAGCCGGCGGGGTAGGATGGAGCTGGCAGGGCCGGGGGGCCAGGATGGAGCCGGGGGAGCAGGATGGAGCTGACAGGGCAGGATGGAGCTGGCGGGGCAGGATGGAGCCGACGGGGCGGGGGGCTGGGATGGAGCTGGCAGGACAGGATGGAGCCGGCGGGGCAGTATAGAGCTGGCAGGGCCGGGGGTCCAGGATGGAGCCGGGGGAGCAGGATGGAGCCGGCAGGGCCGGGGGGCCAGGATGGAGCTGGGGGGGGCGGGATGGAGCCGGGGGGTGGGCAGGATGGAGCCAGGGGGGGCAGGATGGAGCTGGCAGGGCAGGATGGAGCCGACGGGGCGGGGGGCCGGGATGGAGCTGGCAGGACAGGATGGAGCCGGCGGGGCAGTATAGAGCTGGCAGGGCCGGGGGTCCAGGATGGAGCCGGGGGAGCAGGATGGAGCCGGCAGGGCCGGGGGGCCAGGATGGAGCCGGGGGGGCAGGATGGTGGCGGGGGGGGCAGGATGGAGCCAGGAGGGGCAGGATGGAGCTGGGGGAGCAGGATGGAGCTGAGGGGGGGGCAGGATGGAGCCAGGGGGTAGGGCAAGATGGAGCCGGGGAAAGGGCAGGATGGAGCCGGGGGGAAGGGCAGGATGGAGCCGGGGGGGAGGATGAAGGCGGAGGTGGGCAGGATGGAGGCATTCCCAAAGCCTAAGCCCCAGACACTTCTAGGCTGTGTCCTCTCTTATACACAATCAGGCTGGCAGCTTTCTGCAGTCTTATCCCACCTGCTCAGCTTTCCTTTCACTTACATCTCGTATGACTCCTGCACTTTCTCATCTGGATCAGTCCATCTGCACAGTTCAGTGACGGGTGGCCAACTAGTCCACAATACCCAGCATGCAATGAAGCCCTGTCTCTTAAAGGGAACTTTTTACCTGTTTGAGGGGTTATAAGCTCTGCCCCCCACCTTTAACATGTTGTAATTGGGATTCCTTTACCTCCATTATTCCCCCAGACGTGCCCCTGCATACCTCATAAAACAACTTTTAATGTGTCCCCCGCTATATGTAAATTACCTATTAAGGGTCAGATGGGGTGCGAGACACTTTGGTCAGAGCTGCCCCGCTGCCTGGAAAACCTGCCCCTCCTTAGTGAATGTATGTGAATGATAGGGACATCATTCACAGCTCTTGCACCTGCGCAGTGGCGCGGGTCACTGTTCTCTATTGAAGCCACACGATGCCCGCAGTCTTGAGAGATTTGTGAAGTCTCGCATCTACTCAATAGAGAACACTGACCCGCGTCACTGCGCAGGTGCGAGAGCTGTGAATGATGTCGCTGTCATTCACTTACATTCCCTCAGGAGGGGCAGGTTTTCCAGGCAGCGGGGCGGCTTGGACTAAAGTGTGAAGACACATTAAAAGTTGCTTTCTTAGGTATGCAGGGGCACATCTGGGGTTATAAAGGGGTTACCGGTACCCCAATTACAGTATGGTGGTGGGCACAGGTTATTACTCCATAAACAGATGTCAAGTTCCCTTTAATGTCATAGCGTGCTTTAACTGTTCATAGGAGACAGGGCGGCACAGTGGATCAGTGGTTAGCTCTGTATGGTGGCTCACTGGTTAGCTCTGCAGCCTTGCAGTGTTGGGGTCCTGGATTCAATTCCCACCAATGATGACATCTGCAAGGAGTTTGTATGTTCTCCCTGTGTTTGCATGGGTTTCCTCCAGGCACTCCAGTTTCCTCACACATTTAGGGGGGTGCATCTAGGGGGGTGCAGCTGGATCCTTTGCTCTGGGCGCAACTCAGAGGGGGCGCCAGCGCTCCGCCGCGTGCCCGCGCCAGCTCCTCCGCTCCGCAAATTGTGCACGGCCGGCGCCGCGCGTGCACAATTGAACCCCTGCTGGTCTGCCCCCTGGCATCAGTTCCCACCCCCGGGTCACGTCGCACTGCGGCTGTCGTCACCGGCTCATTATCTCACAAGCTGGGAACAGCTGAGGACTCCGCTGCCGATACACAGCTGCCACGACCTGACACTGCGGTAAGAGTGCCTCGGTGCTGCTGAGAGCCCTGCTGGAAGCCAGGCGGCACTGAAGAGAGGCAGCAAGAGGCCAGGACACGGGTGAGAGTGGGGCCCCGGGCGGAGGGGTGGAGGGGGCCACTATGACTATTGTACTGTTCCCTCCATTGTAACTATTATTATACTATAACCATAGTGCTACTGCTGTTACTATTGTCCTACCAACGGGTAGAGGGTGGCGGGAGGGGTGGGGAGGGGGGAGGGGGGGCGCCAAAATAGATCTTTGCCCCGGGTGCCAGAAAACCTAGTTGCACCGCTGCTCAGCCTGATTATCCTGCCCTTCTGGACTCGGACACTGGTGACCCAGATACTTCTCCATTTTTGGGAATAGAGGATTTTTCTGCATTTCTACGTTGATTGTTCCTTGATTTGAGTGTGAGATCTGTGAGACTCGAGTCCTAGCCTTACCTGATTTTGAGGATCAGAATGAGAAAAACAGTGGACATCACAGTGACACTTCACATGGAGGGTGTTGGTGCTGAGGCTGGTGCCTTTTCTCTTGCTCAGGGGTAATAAGCGTCTCTTCATTTATTGATCAGGCCGTGCAGTTTGATAACATCGAGTATAAACTTTTATAAAGGTGACGCACCGCAGCCGGGTTCTCAGGTCTCAGGCGCTGCTTCACTTGTCACGGTTCCGCGCCTGAGGCTGTGGGGCCCGGTGGTCAAATGAAAAGGCGACTTGAGAATTGGGATAAAGTCTAATTTGTCTCGTGACGCCACCTGTAGGTGTCTGGTGATGGCACAGGCGCTGCTAGGGCCTCCGGGGGATGTGCGGCAGCTAGTTGGGATGCTCCCCACAGGATGAGCAGTAGTCCCCGGTGCCGGGAGCTGCACTGGATGGAATACGGCAACTCGGGTATTTCGGCAACTGCATGGGTTAATAACAGTTCTGGAAGAAGAGGCACAGACACGAGGTTCCTCTGTAACGGGTCTTTACTGGAGTGGTACACAGTTCTTTAGGTAACGGACCGGGTGGTCCCAGGGATGAACAGTCTCTGTCCAAAGCTCCACAGTGTTCCTCTGTTACTAGCTGTCCTGTTATTGTTGCCGTTGCTGTCTTGTTGTACCAGGTCGGGATACTGGGGTTTCTCTATTGGATTACCTGTTCCATGTTATTCAACCGGCTACATAGGGTCCTAAACTCCGTTGTGGGTATCTCCCTGGGAAGACTGCAGAAGTTGCGGCTTTAGTGAGGCGCTCCTATAAAGCTATTCCGTCACTCCGGTTTTGCAGAGCAGCAATAAACGACTGCCGACTTCGAAGCCGGTATCCGGTAGGACTGGGCTCGGGTGTCTTTTGGACCCGTTGCTTGGTTGCTTGCCCACTTTCTTGTCTGGGTCACCGCTTGTTGGTGCCCTTCCAGTTAGACTGTCTAGACCTCCGTCCTTGAGCCTGTCTCTCCCACGTTCTCTAACTTCTCTTCTCCTCCTTTCCCCACACTACACCTTACACTCCTCCCACCAGGACCTGATTGGTCCTCTGCCTCTAAGTGGTGCATGTGGTACATGGAGCTTTGGATTTAACTTGTTCACCACTGAGACGGACGATATTGCATCTTCTGTTAGGGATGCAATACCTTCCTGTGACGCACTCGTTGCGCCACAAAGGCTTCAATACAGAATTGCCGCTTCGGCAGTTCCCGGAAGTACAGATGTGGCGGCAGTAAATGACCATTCGCTCCTCACCATGACATCCTACGTTCTTTGTACGGTGCAGGTGGGTGCAAAGAAATGCAGAGAGCAATGTGGTCACTAGAAGTTAACCTCTATATGGTCTTTGCTAAATCTTGTACCAAAAGGGCCAACAGCACCGATCTCCGATCCAGGCAAATCTAAGTACGTGGCATAGAGGTCGATAAGGGTGGAATATTCCTGCTATTGAAATCATCTTTGGTCCAAAGAAATTGGGAATTTCAACAACTTCACGAGCAATGATGTATATTTACATCATCATCCATGTCCCTGACTTTGATGTGGGCTCACATGCCTGAAGCCACACAGTGCCCAAAGTCTCACGAGATTCCACTGCACAGATGCGAGACTTCAGGAACTGTGCGGCTTCAACAGGAAGCGTGTCATTGATCCCGCCTATTGGTACGGAGCACTGATGGGTTGAGATGATAGTCAGGGGTTAGCTGGTGACCCTTGTGTCTGTTATTACGATCCTCCTGTGAACGCTGCAAGCGAAATTCATAGGGCTGATGCTGATTCTGATTCTAATGGTGATGATGATTCTGATGATGATGCTGATTCTGATGATGATGCTGATTCTGATGTTGATTCTGATGATGATTCTCATTCTGATGGAGATGATGATGATGATTCTAATGTTGATGTTGATTCTAATACTGATGATGATGCTGATGTTGTTGATGCTGATGATGATACTTATTCTGATGATGTTGATGGTGATTCTGATGTTAATGCTGATTGTGATGCTGCTGCTGCTGATGATGATGATTTTGATGGTGATGCTGATTTTGATCCTGATAATGATGTTAATTCTGATTTTGGTAATGATGCAGCTGATGAGGCTGATTTTGATGTTGATACCGATTCTGATTTTGGTGATGATGTTGCCGATTCTGATGATTCTGATGTTGATTTGGATTCTGATGTAGATTCTGATGATGATACTGATGATTAAGATTATGATGCTGATGGGGATAATGATGCTGACGGTGATGCTGATGATGATGCTAATTCTTATAATGATGTTGATGATGATGCTGATTCTAATGCTGATTTTGATAATGATGCTGATTTTGATGTTCACACTGATTCTGTTGATGCTGATGATGCTGATTCAGATGTTGATACTTATTCTAATGATGCTGATGATATTGCTGATTCTGATGCGGATTCTGATGATGCTGAGTCTGCTGTTGATGCTGATTCTGATGATGCTGCTGATAATGATGCTGATTCTGATGCTGATGATTTTGATTCTGATGGGATGACGATGATGCTGATTCTGATGATGATGCTAATTCTGATCCTGATAATGATGCAGATGATGATGCTGATTCTTATATTGATACTGATTCTAATGATAATATTGCTTATTATGATTATGCTGATTCTGATACTGATCCAGATGAGTTTCTGATCTTAATGATGCTGATTCTGATAATGATGCAGATTATGATGCTGATGCTGATTCTGATGTTGTTGATAATGATTTTGATGATGGTGCTGATTCTGAGGATAATGCTGATTCTGATGATGATTCTGATGCTGATGATATCTGATGCTGATGATATTGCTTATTATGATGATGCTAATTCTGATGCTGATAATGCTGATTCTCATGATGTGTCTGATTCTGAGGATGATTCTGATGATGAGGATTCTGATAATGATTCTGATGCTTATGATGCTGATAATGTTGATGCTGATATTGATTATTGATGTGATATTGCTGATGCTGCTGATTCATATACTGATTCTGATGCCAATGATGATTCTGGTCACTGCAACTTTGCAATAATATGTGACAAAAGGCAATCAAAACAGCTAATCTACCCCAAAATTACATAATTAACAGCATCAGCTCAGGGCACAAAAAAAAGATTCCTGTTCTGCCTCCTTTTGATGACTGCAAATCCCAAGTGATCTAATCACCAGTCTTTTAGATGATTGTATGCTTGTACTTACATCCTTAAACAATGGACAGACAGTGTCAACTCAATCGTCACTGCAGCTGTAGAAAGACCAGGAGAAACTCTGTAGTTTTCTTCCAAATCTTGTATTAGTTACAATGGAACGATACGTGAAAAGGAATAATCTGTACAGAGTTGCACACATGCGTCTTCAGTAATGGCTTCTCTAAACTAAACTGGTGAAGAAGGGAGGAGCAAAGTAGTACAGAGCCAAACTAAGGGAGGGACATAGGATCAAACTTCATACAGTCTAAGTCTACCTTGCAACAACAGGGAATTTCCTGACTGGAGGAAATACACAATGCAGAGAAATATATACAACAGGTTGTTCCCATTCGTGGGACACAACAATACCACAAAGCCCCAGATCCTCCTGAAAAATGAGAATATTAAGGGTTTTGGAAAACGGAGAGAAATTACCAATTTTTTTTCTTTTTTTTTAATTTCTGAGTTTTTTTTCCACCACTTAAATAATAAAAAAAACTATACATGTTTGGTATCTACGTACTCGTACTGACCAGAAGAATCACACTGTTTTAATATATAGTGAACATTGTAAATAATAAAAAAAAAAACATTGTGGAATTGCACTTTTTTTTGCAATTTCACTGCATTTGGAATTTTTTTTGTTTTCCAGTACACTATATGGTAAAATGAATGGTGTCATTTAAAATTACAACTCGTCCTGCAAAAAACAAGCCCTCATATGTCTATATTGACCGAGAAAAAAAAAGTCATGGCTTTTGGAAGAAGAGAAGGAATATACAAAAAAACGGAAAACTGCCCGGGGGTGAAGGGGTTAAAATGACTTTTTCTAAAACACCAGTCAAATAAATGATTTTAGTTGTTTCCTAATTTTTGAAAAATTTGCAAAACTCCCAGCTTTTCTCTCCTCTAGAGATCAATGTAAAGGCAGGTGAATGAGAACCTGGATTACAATGTACAAAAAGAAGAAAGAAGAAAGTGCGACCCCTATTGGTGGAAACAAGCAGCAGCGGGTGCAAACGGAAAGCTCAAAGTGTTATGTACAATGAAAAACATAGACACGGTATCTGTTCTTATCTATGGTTTAGAGGGGTCCATGTAATGGGTTTTGCCATCAGGTCAAGCACTGTGAAAGTCCACGATGTCTCCGGGAGTTAGGATTGACCTTAGAGGGATTGTCCAGATGAAGAAGGATAGTCTGCAGTCACTCTATAGGAGTTGCCTGTTATTTGGGGGAGATAGGAATTCGAGATAGCCAGTAGTGTACCTTGAAGCTTATGGGCCCCGATGCAAAAGCTCCAACGGGGCCCCCAATTATTGCAAATCTTTAAT
The DNA here is from genome assembly GCA_033576535.1 of Allobates femoralis. NCBI lineage: Eukaryota > Metazoa > Chordata > Amphibia > Anura > Aromobatidae > Allobates > Allobates femoralis. Next base: position 29,082,311 of record JARQOC010000003.1, read on the forward strand.
AACATTAGGTCAAAGGGACTTTTGGGGCCCCCTAGGCTCCAGGGCCCGGGGATGAATGCAACCCCTGTAAACCCATTGCAGATACACCCCTGGAGATAACCCTCAATATGTGTTTGAACCTAGACCAAATTTTGACACAACTAGTACAGCACCCCAAAAACAAGAAAAAACTGTAATAATCCACAGCAAAAAGTGCACCTCAGTCTGTTATAGCTGACACGGGGGACACTTGTACATTTTAATGCATTTTTTGTGCTTTTTTAGGCATTTTTAATTACATTAACTGTAGGAGAAAAACCTTGACTGTAATTCCAAATATATAGGCTGACAGCTCGGAAGAGACATACAAGGTTACATACGTCCTACCTAAGGGTGCGCCTTGTCGCTGGCTGTTGGGCTCTCATGAATTGGCCAATTTGTGCGTTAAATTTCTCATTTTTTAACATTGTTTCCATAGCAGTAATGTAATTCCAATTTCATATATTTTGTTACATATTGTAAAGTTTTTGTTTGGATTGTAGTGAATTTGCTTGGTTATCTATAATAATACTTACCTTGTGGGGTCCGAAATGCACTTCCTGCCATCATTGTACCCTCCTGTCACGCAATTGACCAGCACACCTTCCGGTGAACATATTTGGACACCCAAGTGATGGGTGCCCAAAAATAACACCTGCAAATGGGGCCGATGCCAGAAACCCCCCGGATGCTGCCCACAAGCCTACACACGCCACCCACAGCCTGCTCACCCCAACCCGGTCCCCACACTCCGCAGCCAGTCCCTTCACAGACCAGCCCAATACTAGCCATCCTCACGCCGTAAACACAACAGAATGAGACAGGACCCGTAGGGATGTCATGATCATGGTCAGAGCCAGATGCACATGACTTATCACATCACTGTGACATCACAAAGGACCTTTAACACCCCTGATCTTAGCAGCAAAGTATATGCCGCCCCCCAGCAGTGTATGTGCCCCCATCCCAGTATTTGTGCCCCATCCCAGCCCATGTGCCCTGATCCCAGCCTATATTCCCCTATCCCAGCCTGTGTGCCCCCATCCCAGCCTAGATGCCCAACCCCAGCCTATGTGCCCAACCCCAGCCTATGTGCCTCCCCTCAGCAATCTATGTGACCCTATCCCAGCAACCTATGTGCACCCACCCCAGTAGTGTATGTTGTGCCACCCCAGCAGTGTATGTGCCTCCCCTCAGCAATGTATGTGTCCCTATCCCAGCCAATGTGCCCTCACCCCAGCAGTGTATGTACCTCCCCCAGCAATATATGTGACCTCATAACAGCAGCCTATGTGTCCCCACCCCAGCCTATATGCCCCTACCACAGCAGTGTATGTGCCTCCCCCAGCAATATATGTGACCTCATAACAGCAGCCTATGTGTCTCATCCCTGCCAATGTGCCCTCACCCCAGCAGTGTATGTACCTCCCCCAGCAATATATGTGACCTCATAACAGCAGCCTATGTGTCCCCACCCCAGCCTATATGCCCCTACCACAGCAGTGTATGTGCCTCCCCCAGCAATGTATGTTCCCCCATCCCAGTGCCCTATGTGCCTCCACACCAGCAATATATTTGTGACCCCATCCCAGCAGCATATGTACCTCTCCCAGCAGCCTATGTGCCCCATCCCAGCAATGTAATGTTACCTTTTATATACTTTGTTCTAATTTGACATTTACCACAATGGGAGGGGTGAGTGCACAGGGGAGAGAGCTCACAGGGGGGAGACAACTCAAATGAGAGAGCACAAAAGGGAGAAACACAGGGGGGCAGACAGCACACAGGGGGGAAAAGAGAGACAACACACAGGGGGAGAGAAACAGCAGACTGGGGGAGAGAGACAGCACACAGGGGGAGAGAGACAGCATACAGGGGAAGAGAAATAGCTCACAGGGTGAGAAAGACAGCACTTAGGGGGAGAGAGACATCACACCGGGGCAGAAAGACAGCCCATAGGGGGAAGAAGTACACAGGGGGGAGAAACAGTGCACATGAGGGAGAAAGCACACAGGAAGAGACAGCTCAAACGAGAGAGCACAGAGGGGAGAGGACAGCACAGGGGTGGAGAGACCACAGATGGAGGAGAAACAGCATAAAGGAGGGAGACAGCTCAAAAGAGAGAACACAGAAAGAAGAGAACAGCATTTGGGGGAGAGATGGCCACCACCCCCAGGGCCACAGAGGCCACCTCCATCGTGATGTCACTGCTCCCTCGATGCGATAGCATTGGGCCTACGTCCAGTTACTGTATAAAAGCCCTCTCAAGTCTATCTAAGTTTTTCCTGAATACAGCATCATCTATAGGACATCGTGTAAATTACAGTTAAACAAGAAAATTACAGTTAAAAACTGGAATGTGAGAAAACCTATAAGCTTTTTGATCAGTCAAATTTGGTTGATTAATCAAAGAAAACAGTGCCACCTACAGGACATCTGTGATGTGGGGTCCACACGCCTTCTGGGACACTGGTGCAGTGCAAGCATTCATTATCTCCTGCACCTGGGTCCACTCTGTCATACCTTTGGGGCCGACACATCCTGCTGCTGCCGGGGCTCCTCAGCGTATAGGGGGAAAGGGACATTGCACAGTTAGAGAGTGCACAAAGGAGGAACAGAGAGTGCACAGGGGGAGACAGAGCAAAAGCGGAGAGAGAGCGCAAGGAAGGGAGAGAGAACACAAAGGGAGAGAGAGTGCACAGGGGAGGGAGAGCGCACAGGGGGAAGAGTGAACAGGGGGAGAGAGAGAACACAGGAAAACAAGAGAATGCACAGGAGAAAAGAGCACACACAGGAGGAAAGAGAGAGCGCACAAGGGAAAGAGATGTTGCACAATGGGGACAGCGAGCACACAGGGGGATAAACAGCACAGGAGGAGAGAGAGCACACAGGGAAAGGAGAGAGTGGACAGGGGAGAGTGCAAGAGGGAGAGACCGCATAAAGGGAGAGAGAGCGCACAAAGGGGTAAGAAAGTGCACAGAGGGGAGAGAGAGCACAATGAAAAGAGAGAGCACACAGGGATAGAGACAACAAAAGGGGTGAAAGACAGCACAAGGGAAGAGTATTCTGTTCCCACTTAAAGGCGATAAAGGCACGCTGGTTGTATAATGGGGTGAGAGTTCCTTCTTACCTTTGTACTTCCAATAAGAGGGGCAGACAGGACCCGGAGCAGCGTCTCAGATAAGTGTACACACGTTAGGATGAAAACAATGCTGGTTTATTCCATAGATGAATGATCCAAAACATGGCATTGAAATCTTGTATGAAGCTTGTCTCTGCAGTCGCTACTTGTGGGTCAAAAACTTTGCTTCTCCAGCTCTATGAGAATGGAACTCTCTCCAGTAGAAAATGTCTCCTAATGACTGGGCAACACAGGAAGAGACAAAAAGCACGTGCAGGAGCCACACCCCCATAGGCTGGACAAGGAAAGGCAGAAAGAATTGAAAGGTCTGGCCAGCAGGTGGCAGCAGAGACAAGCATCAATATAACAGATTAAACTATAAAACAAGATTGAAACAGCACACTCCCCGTCTGGAATTCACTTTGGGGATTCCACTATTAGTCCATAACAATACCTAAAACGAAAGGCATGTTAAATACAACAATTCAAAATTCTAAAATCCAAAAATGAGGAAAAAAGAAAACGGCTAAAGTTCAGGTCAGGAAGCGTTCATCCCGTAGTGGCGCTCTCTGCGGGCAACAGCAGAATGAGTTCGTGGATCGGCCTTGCAAAGGTCTTCGTCTCACCTTTCCTGAAGACCCTTAGCTCCACCTTCCGCACATTGCCGTCCTGGCTAGGTAGTGTCTTAGTAACAAGTCCCAGAGGCCAGTCAGTTCTTTGAGTGGTCTGATCTTTCATAAGGACCAGGTCTCCTTCCTTGATATTTGGCTTGGGATGTCGCCACTTCCTTCTTCCTTGAAGAACGGTGAGGTATTCCTTTCTCCATCGATTCCAGAAGTAGTCGGCCAAATATTGGACTCGTTTCCAGTGTCTTTGGTAGGTGTTGGCGTGAGTGAAGTCTCCGCTGGGAATTACCGCGTTGTCAATTTTTTGAGTAAGAAGGATAGTGGGAGTCAGCATGGTTGGTACCTCTGGATCCATTGTCACCGGCACGAGGGGTCTCGAATTGATGATGGCTGAGACTTCGGCTAAAAGAGTGACTAGAGTCTCGTGCGTGAGTCTTGAGGAGTTAACGTCCTTTAGCATGGAGTTCAGGATGTTGCGTGAGATCCCGATCATCCTCTCCCAGGAGCCTCCCATGTGAGAACTGTGAGGAGAATTGAAGATCCAGGTGCAACCCTTGTCTGCTAGCTGGTCTTGGATTGGCTTGGTGTCGATGTTCAGCTCTCTACATGCACCGACGAAGTTGCTGCCACGGTCGGACCTCAGCTGCTTTACTGGTCCTCTAATGGCAAAGAACCTCCTTAAGGCATTGATCAGGCAGGAAGTATCCATGGATTCTAACATCTCAATGTGAACGGCTCGAACACTCATGCAGGTGAATAGCACAGCCCACCGCTTATTGTCTGCTCGGCTGCTACGCGTTCCGCGTGAGGATACCATCCATGGTCCGAACACGTCTAGGCCCACATAGGTGAAAGGTGGTTCCGTAGAAAGTCTGTCTGCAGGCAGATCAGCCATTTGTTGGCACAGTTGCCTTCCTCTCGTTTTGCGACAATGCACACAATCATGGAGTATTTGTGCTACACGTCTCTTCATTCCAATGATCCAAAGGCCTGCCGACCGTACGGCGCCCTCTGTGATCTGCCTGCCTTGGTGTTCAGTCCTTTCATGGTGATGTCGGATCAGCAAGACTGTAACGTGGTGTTTGTTGGGAATGATGAGAGGATTTTGTTCTGCGACTCCGAAACGAGCCTGATTTAAACGACCGCCGACTCTAAGTAAGCCAAAACTGTCCATAATCGGGTTTAGATTGGCGAGAGGGCTTCTTAGTGGAATCTGCTGTTTGTTGTGTAAACAGTTCCATTCGGTGGCGAATTCGCTCTGTTGGAGGTGGCGTATTATAAGGGACTCACCATGGGAGATGTCCTCAGCAGAAAGGGGTTTGTGGCACACATGCCAGCGATGACAGTCTCTGTTTTTTAGGTCTGTACAATAGCATCTGGCGATGTGCACTAACCTGGCGACAGTCCGGACGAGTCTTGTCCAGCTGGAGAAACGTTCAAAACGTTGGCAGCCGAGGTTGGAAGCTTCCTCTGCACTGGTGGCCAGGGTGTTGACTTCAGTTCGGACATCTGGATCGTTATCTGGATCTAGGATGCTGAAGTTTTCCTGGACACCTTCCTCCGACTGTCTCAACAGGAACTCTGGACCTGTAAGCCAAGAAGAGTTAGCAAAGGAAGATATAGACATGGGTCTAGTTGCATGATCTGCTGGATTCAGCTCCGATGGTACGTAACGCCATTGTTCTGGTTTGGAGGACCTCCTGATCCTTTCGATGCGGTTACTGACATACACATAGAATCGTCTTGATTGATTGTAGATGTAACCCAAAACGACCTTGCTGTCAGTGTAGAAGTGGACCTCATCCATTTCAATACACAGTTCTTGTAGTACGAAGTCAGCAATTTCCACTGCCAAGACGGCTCCACAGAGTTCGAGCCTGGGAATGGTATGGTCGGGCTTCGGGGCTAGCTTCGCCTTGCCGAATACCAATCCAACGTAGCTTTGTCCGTTGGCATCCATCACCTTCAGGTATGCAACCGCTGCTATGGCTTCAGTGGAGGCGTCTGAGAAGACGTGGAGTTCTTTCCTTCCGCTAGAGGCAAGGGAGATTTTGGTGTAACATCTCGAGATGTGAATGTTGTTCAATCCGCACAACGACTGTTTCCAAGCTTCCCATTTTTGCTCTTTGTCAGAAGGGAGTGGGGTATCCCAATCCTTGACGGTTTCAGAGAATTGTCTCAACAAGGATTTGCCTTGTATAGTGATAGGCGCTACGAATCCGAGCGGGTCGAATAAGCTGTTCACTATGGAAAGGACGCCACGTTTCGTGAACGGTTTGTCTGAGCAATTTACTTGAAATCCGAAGGAGTCGGCTGCGATATCCCATCTGATGCCGAGGCTCCTCTGCACGGGCGGGCTGTCTAGCCCCAAGTCAATGTCCTTGAATCCAGGGGCGTGGTCGCCCGAGTCAAAGGCTCTCATTACGGCCGGGCTGTTTGAAGCGATTTTGTGTAGCCTAAGTTTTGCCTGGGCCAGCATACTTTGGGTCCTTTTGAGCAAATCAATGGCTGCTTCCTCGGTGGGTAGTGATTTGAGCCCGTCATCTACGTAAAAGTCTTTTTCAACAAAGTCTCTCGCATCTGTGCCATACTCGGACTCTCCCTCTGACGCGGTTCTTCGTAGACCATAGGTTGCTACTGCGGGTGAAGGGCTGTTCCCGAAAACGTGGACCCTCATTCGATATTCCACCATCTCTTTATTGGTGTCATTGTCCTTGTACCACAGAAATCTGAGGAAGTTCCGGTGATCCTCCCTGACTAGGAAACAGTGGAACATCTGTTCGATATCAGCAGTGATAGCGACAAGTTCTTTTCTGAACCTCAGCAACACTCCTACTAAGTTGTTTGTTAGGTTGGGGCCGGTGAGGAGAACATCGTTAAGGGATACGCCTCCATGTTTGGCGCTGGAGTCAAAGACAACCCTGATTTGGTTCGGTTTCCGTGGGTGGTATACACCAAATGAAGGCAGATACCAGCACTCTTCATTCTTCCTTAAGGATGGAGCGGGTTCCGCGTGGTTGTTGCGAAATATCTTGTCCATGAAGGCAACGATATGTTCCCTCATCTCAGGCTTGTTGTTCATTGAACGCTGCAGAGAGTTAAATCTGGTCTGAGCTTGGTCTCGGTTGTTTGGGAGTCTTACCCTGGTGGATCGGAAGGGTAGTGGAGAGACCCAGTGGTTGGTTTCGTCTTTAGAGAACGTACGGTCCATTATCTCGATGAACTCTCTGTCCTCCACTGACAAGGCTACCTTATCGTCGTCCTTGGTCGTGTGAAAGACTGACCTTCCTAAGTTGTCGGTACGCAGGGAAGAAGCGACGTCGGGAAGCTGTATTGAGTCTGGGGGCTTCTCCTTCACTTCATAGTGATGAGGACATGGTCTTAGGCAGGTTGTGCACCCATCTCCATGCATGTAGGTCCTGAAGGAGTCGATTTCTGATCGATCAACACACACATTTCCTATGACTACCCATCCCAAGTCCAGTCTCTGGGCGTATGGTGCATAGTCAGGTCCGTTGCACTGTTGTCGCACCTTGTGTACCCTCAGGTTGTCTCTGCCGAGCAGGAGTAGAATCTCCGCGTTGTTGTCTATAGGTGGAATAACGCTCGCGAGGTGTTTCAGGTGTGGTTGATGAAGTGCAGCTTCTGGGGTAGGAATTTCACTCCTGTGGCTGGGTATTTGGTCACATTCAACGAGCGTTGGTAGAGGTATTTCAGTCTTCCCGTTGATAGGAGAAGCAATGAATCCCCGGGCTCTTCTGCCGTTAGTCTCTATGCGGCCTGAGCAGGTGTTCAAGGTGTAGGGTTCTGATGGTCCACTAATTCCGAAGGCTTCAAAGAATTTGGTTCCTGCCAGGGACCGGTTTGCTTTGGTCGTCTATGATGGCATACACCTTCATTGCCTTTTCTGGGCGTCCCTCGGGATAAACCTTGATGAGGCATATTCGGGCACAACATTTCTCCATTCGGCCCTCTCCACATACCTCTGAGCATGAGCAGGAAACAGTTGTGGCGGTGTCAGTCTGATTCTGTGGCTCCCCGCCATGACTTGGAGCGGGAGCGGTGGTGACTGTAGCCGGTGTGTCTCTAGCTAGCCGAGTAGGATGCATGGCTGAAATGTGCTTTTCGCTGTGGCACTCCCCACACTTGACTGTGGATTTACAGTCCTTGGCCATGTGCTCAAGTGATGCGCAGCATTTGAAGCAAATCCCAAGCTCAGTGAGGATCTTCTTGCGCTCCTGTAAGGTTTTGGATCTAAACCCCTTGCACTTGGTCAGTGAGTGTGGTTTTTTGTGGATGGGACATTCACGATTGAAAGACTTATCTCGTGGTGAGACAGTGTTCTGTTCGTCTGTGGGCGTTGTGGGTGATGGTAGCTCGGTCTTTCTAACACTCACAGCTCTCTTAGTGTCTCTGCGTTTTTGTATAGCACTTTCATACCTTGATGCTGGAGTTGCTGCAGCTGCCGAAGTGTTGGATTCTAGGAAGTCGAGGCTGGGGTCATTCCTCATCTGGGCCTGCTCGTCAATGAATCTGCAGAAGTGGATAAATGGGGGAAAGGTGACGTCGTTCACTCTTTTGTACCTTGAGACTGACGTTGCCCATTTCTCCTGCAGACTGTATGGCAGCTTCACCACGATTGGGTTTACTCCATGGGCTGAATCCAGATAGCACAGCCCGGACAGACGAGGGTCTCTTTTGGCGAGCTCCAGCTCCATGAGCAGATCACTTAGGTCTTGGAGCTTGTGGACTTCTTTAAGGTTGATCTTTGGGAAATCCTGCAGTCTCTTGAATAGCGCTTTCTCTATTGCTTCCGCGCTGCCAAAGGTGCGTTCCAGCCTTTGCCATGCGGCGGCGAGACCTGCTTCTGCTTGTCCTACATAGACGGTTCTGAGGCTCTTGATACGGTTTGAAGAGCCTGGGCCCAACCACTTGATCAGGAGGTCGAGTTCCTGTTCTTCGGTTAGGTTGAGATTGGCGATGGCTGCCTTGAAGGTTGCTTTCCAGGCCCTGTAGTTCTCTGCACGATCATCAAAATTCACAAGACTAGTACTGATTAGCTCTCTGCTCACCATGAACCTGGCAAACTCGGACATGTCCGACTTCTCACCACTTGTTGCCACGACGACTCGTGATGCTCCTGGGGCGTATGGGCCGCCTGGCGTGAATGGATGAGCTGTTTCCGGGTAGAATGATGCTGCTGCAGGGTTGAGCTGTGGTTTAGCCCTTGAAGAATCTGACGAATACCGCTTGAGCTGTGAAGGTGGGCCAGGAAACGCTGGGTTGCCATCTTGTGGTGGTGACTGTGTTTGAGAGGGTATCTCTCGGCGACTGTCGTTAATTAGCTCGGGCGCCTTCGAGGGTACTGGCACCTTTAGAAGTATGTTGGGGGTTTTGGTGTCGTTGACTTGGACGGTACTGTAAACCGGGGTCGCTACATGTACCCGGTTTAGCACATAGTCTCTGGTGCGATCGACAGGATCATCCGTTTCCAGTGGTGGCGAGTTAGCTGGATCAAGACCTTGGATCAATGCCTGCTCAAGTAGTCTTACTTTAGCTAACGCAACCTCCTCTTCCATCTGTGACCGAAGGATCTGTATTCGAGCTTCCGCTTCTGCTTCGGTCCTTTTTGCTTCCATCTCCGCTTCCGCCCTTTTTGCTTCCATCTTTTTTGCTTCCACCTCTGCTTCTGCCCTTTTTGCCTCTGCCCTTGCTTCTGTCCTTTTTTCTTCTGCTTCTCTCTCAGTGAAAGAACGTCTCACCCTGGATTCCTCTGCTATTATGCGGGCCTCTAGTATCCTGTCGCTCATGGTTGAACTTCTTGAGGATGACGACCTGGATGCCCGAGAGGAACGTTTAGATGAGGTCGATCGGTGTGATCTGGTTTCTTGCAGGTGAGAGATACGGTGTTCGGCCTTGTTTATGGCGTGTCGGACCTTGGCATCTCTCCCTTTGTCCGTCTCTAGCGCCTTACTGAGGTCTGAAAGGGATTCATCAGAATTAAAGTCTTTTAGAAGGGCAATGTACCTTGTTGACAGTCTCTTGTATCCTTCATGGGCGGCGTTCAGCTGTTCCATAACAGACTGTAAGCTTGCAGCGTCGCCTGACAAGGGTTCAAGTCTCGACATGTAAGAGGCGACGCGTTCCCACTGTTCTTCCAGGCGTTCACTTAGCTCATCTTTCATAGCCTGATAGTTTTCAATTGCCTTTACCGTTGGTTTGTAAGAACGTTTTGGTCGGGTAACTTGGTCTGCTTGAGACGTGGGGTCTGCCTCCTAGGCTTCATCGTGGACGGTATCAGGTTGTATTTGCTCTGTTTCAGCAGTGGGAGCCTGTCCGAGGTCCTTTTCGGCCATTTTGAATAAAGGTGTACTGTCTCTTTAAAAAACTCAACTTTTGAATAGGGGTCCGAAAATCGCTGTGCGGCTCTGCGGGAACTCCCGGATGGGATCCCCAAGGTGGCTTTGACGAAACTTGGGGTTCGCAGCTCGCCGATGTGCAGTAATGAGGTATAGTGTACTGCAGGCTTATAGAAGTGATGTGGCCAGAAGGAAACCACAGGTGCATAAAAACAGTTCTTTATAACAGTACAGGCAGAGCTGATACAAGATGTGGCAGGTGGGAGAGCTTCCCTCAAGCTTGTCCAGACGTGCACTGCTGCAGGCAGACAGATACACAAGGCTTGTTGCTGGGCAGATTAATGCACTGAGGGACAGGGCACATGGAGATCTATAGCTGGATGTTGGACTGTAAGGCAGTTTTCTAGCTGGTAGGAGCTTTCAACCAAAGTTTTTGACTGTTCTGTTCCCACTTAAAGGCGATAAAGGCATGCTGGTTGTATAATGGGGTGAGAGTTCCTTCTTACCTTTGTACTTCCAATAAGAGGGGCAGACAGGACCCGGAGCAGCGTCTCAGATAAGTGTACACACGTTAGGATGAAAACAATGCTGGTTTATTCCATAGATGAATGATCCAAAACATGGCATTGAAATCTTGTATGAAGCTTGTCTCTGCAGTCGCTACTTGTGGGTCAAAAACTTTGCTTCTCCAGCTCTATGAGAATGGAACTCTCTCCAGTAGAAAATGTCTCCTAATGACTGGGCAACACAGGAAGAGACAAAAAGCACGTGCAGGAGCCACACCCCCATAGGCTGGACAAGGAAAGGCAGAAAGAATTGAAAGGTCTGGCCAGCAGGTGGCAGCAGAGACAAGCATCAATATAACAGATTAAACTATAAAACAGGATTGAAACAGCACAAAGAGAGAGCGCATGGGAAAGAGAGAGTGAACAGGAGAAAGAGAGAGAGCACAGGGTGGAGAGACAGGACAAGGGGAAAGAGAGTGCACAGGTGGATAGTGAGCAGCAGCAGTGCTGCAAAGCCATGGACAGTGTGCAGCAGCAGGGTCCCCTCTGACCTCCACGGTTGGGCTGCGATTAGTAATGGGAGTAGTTGGACTAATGTATAATTCTAGAATCGCTCAATGCGATAGAATCTGGCCCCCGTCTAGTACTGAACAGTTGTCTATTTACACTTGTCTTATTTTGTATGAAGCCCTAAAACATAGAATTTGATTTTGAATTTTCCTAGGTGTGGAGAGTCCTTGTGAAGGACGGATAATTCTTGGCGGGAGGTCACGGGTCTGGATTGTGGAGAAGTATTTCTGCTTATTACCTCCAGAGCCTTCACAGTTAATCCTGGGTCTTCTGTGCTCGAGATTTTCTGCTCCTCACATTTTCTCTCCTATTTGTTACTCTTGATGCTATTAAGTATGACAACCCTCCTGAGTTGTATCCGTGTCCCTGAAAATCAAGAAAACGACTTATATTTCGAATGGAGAAAAACACAACAAACAACACTTATACAGGAGCCGTCATCCTCAGGAGCCATCGTCCTCATTGCTCCCAAATGTTCATCACTTCCCTGCAAAAATCACTTCTCTCCTTTTACCAGAATCTTATATTCAGTCCCTGGTGACTGGAAGAAGAGGAATCATTGTAAAGCCTCCATTATCTAAAATTACACATAGAGCTAAAATATAAAAAGTATGAAACATCGAGATCCACTTCATTGCTAGTTACCTAGAACAACTTGATTTATTATTTTATGAAGTATCACAAAAGCCACATAATAAATATTATGTACTATTACATGAACTTTATACTTTCCAGGTTAGTAATGGAGGCATCTGATAGACCCCTCTCCATTACTAACCCCTGGGCTTGATGTCAGCTGTCAGTTCACAGCTGACATCAACCCCACAAGTAGTTCCCCAATTGTCACCACACCAGGACAATTAGGAAGAGCCGGGTAAAGCACCAGACTTGGTGTATCTAATGCAACGTGATACTTCTGGGTCGGCTGTGGGCTGCTATATTTAGGATTTGGAAGGTCCAAATAACATGAACCTTCCCACCCTGATAATACCAGCCCCCAGCTGTCTGCTTTACCATGGCTGGTTATCAAAAATAGGATGGAGCTCACGACAGTTTTTAAATTTATTTTTTTAAATAAACAAAATGGCATGGGATCCCCTCTATTTGTGATAACCAGACAAATAAAAGCAGACAGCTGGGGAGTGGTATTTTCAGGGTGGGAAGGTCAATGGTTCTTGGGTCCTTCCAAGCCTAATTATACAAGCCTGCAGCTGGTTGATTATCAAAAATAGGCGGGAGCCCATGCTGTTTTTTTTTATTCCATATCCACATGTTTGCAGGGCAATTGCCCTCATTTCCCTTCTTTTTTTGCAGACCCCTACCCTTTAAAAAAAAACATTTTGCAGCACAGATGTTCAGTACCCCATTGGCTTTTATGGGTGTTCCAGGTCAAAACCGCAACCATCCAACAGTGTGCGCTCATCTTTAGTGATAACTAGGGATGAGCGAGTACCGCAATAATCGGAACCACTATAATCGCAACGAGTAGGTCCTGGTACTCAGTACTCGTTGCGAGTATAGCGAGTCCAATGTTAAAATGGACAGGTGAGTACTTTCGCAGTGTATCTATATATACACTGCGAAAGTGCAATAAAAGTGAATAAAAATAAAAAAAAAAAAATATCATACTCACATATCCAAAGCCTGCACCTGGACTGGCAAAGAAGACATCCATCAATGACAAGGACATGTGAGTCATGACAGCCAATCAGATTGGCCAGATATTGCCAGGTCCTGAACATGCATCAATGACCTGGCAATCTGGTGGCAATCTATACTTTGACTAGTACATTGTAAGAATGCTGATATCAGTAATTATAACACTGTTGAGTACATACCGGTAATAATAGTATCACTAATAATAATAACATTGCTCATATTACGTTTATTTTAATGACCTTCAGTTCGATTTCGAGCTATGGTGATTGATGGATGAACACTCTGTAGGATTGATCATGTGCAGCCTAAATAGTTCCCACCAGGGTCTTTCTCCAAGCCTAGATAGGTCCACCAGTGTCTTCTTTAAGCCTAGATTGGTGCCACCAGGGTCTTCTCCGCCATTTTTATGATATTATCAAGCCATTGGTTGCTGGTCTTCCTCTACTTGTTCCTTTATTCTTCCTACCATGATGTCCTTCTCCAGTGGTTTCTCTCTTCGTATGATGTGTAGACAAGTCGTAGCTTGGTGATCCTTCCTTCCAGTGATGTGTTTGTTCTTCTTGCCATATGGATAACTTCCTTCTCCAGCTCCATATTTTGAAGGCAGTAATTTTTCTTCTGTCTTGTTCCTTTATCATCCAGGTGTCACATCCATATGTTACTACAGAATAGACCAGACTATGTACGAGCCGTGTCTTCATCACCAGTGAAATGTTACTACAGAACAGACCAGACTATGTACGAGCCGTGTCTTCATCACCAGTGAAATGTTACTACAGAACAGACCGACTATGTACGAGCCGTGTCTTCTAACCAGTGAAATGTTACTACAGAACAGACCAGACATGTACGAGCCGTGTCCTATATCACCAGTGATATGTTTACTTACATAATAGACCAGACCTATGTACGAGCCGTGTCTTCATCACCAGTGAAATGTTACTACAGAACAGACCAGACTATGTACGAGCTGTGTCTTCATCACCAGTGAAATGTTACTACAGAACAGACCAGACTATGTACGAGCCGTGTCTTCATCACCAGTGAAATGTTACTACAGAACAGACCAGACTATGTATGAGCCGTGTCTTCATCACCAGTGAAATGTTACTACAGAATAGACCAGACTATGTACGAGCCGTGTCTTCATCACCAGTGAAATGTTACTACAGAATAGACCAGACTATGTATGAGCCGTGTCTTCATCACCAGTGAAATGTTACTACAGAACAGACCAGACTATGTACGAGCCGTGTCTTCATCACCAGTGAAATGTTACTACAGAACAGACCAGACTATGTACGAGCCGTGTCTTCATCACCAGTGAAATGTTACTACAGAATAGACCAGACTATGTACGAGCCGTGTCTTCATCACCAGTGAAATGTTCCTTGATGTGAAGACCCCGTCCAGTGACTTCATTATTGATTTTCCGATAGCTTTTCTTCCTATTGACTTCCGGTGTCATCACTACATCTTCAGTGATCATTGATCTGAGTAGGTTGAAGTCCTTTACCACTGCTAGTTTGTCTCCATCCATCTCCATGTGTCCCGGTCGTACCTGGCTGTAGTCAGTATCTTTGTCTTCTTTGTGTTGGTATCAGCCCATGTTGGAGCTTTCTATCCTGAATCCTTCATTCCATCTACCTTGTTGCTATCAGTGTTCTATCATCTGTGTATCTTAGATTATTGATGATTTCTCCATCAATTTTGATTCTTTCTTCACCTTAGTGAGATAGCTTCTGTATATAAACTGAAGAGAAATGATAACTAGATGCCGACTTATTTGACCCTCTCTCTCTACTTTGAACCATTCAATACTTTTAAGAATACTAATAATATCACAATCATTAAACTAATAATATCACAATCATTAATACTTAATAGCACAACTAATTAATAGCACTACTAATACTAAAATATTAATAATAATAATAATACCACTTGCAGTAATAATGCAATTACAATACTACTACTAATAATGGCTAACCTTAAAGGGGTTGTGTGGTCTAAAATGACAAGTGTGCTACTCTCTATGTCACATCACACTGTGAGCTGAGGATTCTCCGGTGTCAGCGTTGTGAACGGCGTCACGTGGCTGCAAATATGTGATATCGAACTCCCAGCATGAATCTGTCTAGACTTTTTCCAGCACACTCCATAGAAGAGTATTGCATGAGGTCGTGCATATCTAGTTGGATTCGTGGCAAGGAGTATGTATATCGCAGACCGGCCATGTTACCGCCGTTCACAGCGCTGACACTGGAGAATCCTCAGCGCACAATGGGAGGATTCACAAGTCTGTGGTCCTAGGCGACACATAGAGTGGCTGCAGACCTGTTTTTTTAGGCCTGACATCTCCTATAGGTATACAAAGCCCTCCTACTGATCAGGCCCAGGCTATAGGGAGACTATAGGGGCGTGTTCACATGGATCCATTCTTACTGCATTTTATTTCATAGGGTTTTTTTTAATGTGGAAAACATATTTAACAGGAAAATAAATGAGATTTCTATAATCTTAGTTTGAGCTGATTGCTTTCATTTTCCCAATTGAATTGAATACATAAAAGACACATTTTTCTTGCCAACACTCTGCGTTTTAGTGCAGAAATGCAAATTGGCTCTCCAAAGAGGAAGAGGCCTTGAACCATAGTGCCACCTATTGGAAGTAGCAATCCTAAAAGTTAATATCAACCCTTTAATGACGCTTGCCATATGACTTAGGATACAAACTAATCCAGAATCTTAGACGGCAGACACGGTGTTTCAGGGTATTGCCCCTCATCGGTACAAAGTATGAGATTAAATTTGGCTAGGTGAAATTGAGACTAATGGGTAAGGTTCCTCCTTTTCCAGGTGACATGAATGACATGTCAGTGTGAGGATGAAAAAGAAAAGAACAGGATGCGCCCTTGAGTTGGACCTGGTGGTCTAGTGGGTGACTAATTAGGTGTGCCAATTGTTCACTCACTTCTAGGGGTTGTGCACCCCTGCACAACTCCGGTGATCGCCTGAGGTGAGGAAAGCTGTTTTCTGGTAAGGAGACGAATGGTTACCGCTGCTCAATCAGGTTGCCCGGTGCTTCCTGGTTCCAGGTCACGGGGTCCGGTCACGTGATAGGCGAGGGGTGGAGAGTTGATCACGTCACAGCAGGTCCTTCAGCCTGGTGCGGTGATGTTAGGTCCTGAGCTGCTCCTAAAGCTCTCCCAGGAGGAGGTGTGTACACAGGTTAAAAGGGTTATTAGCGGTCTCCGGAGCGCAAGGACAAACAGGGGACATGTTTGCAGGAACAAGCGTTTATTAAAGATCTCTGAGAGCCACAGACTTGTTAAAGGGTCAATATTGACTTTTAGAATTGATACTTCCAATAGGTAGCGCTAGAGTTCAAGTCCTTTTCCTCTCTGAAGAGACAATTTACATATTTAATTTCCCAAATTTAGCAAATTTAGATTCTGGTTTGGCTTTTTATCCTAAGTCATAAGGCAAGACTTGTGAAAGGGTCGATATTGACTTTTAGGATTGCTACTTCCAATAGGTAGCACTAGAGTTCAAGTCCTTTTCCTCTCTGAAGAGACAATTTACATATTTAATTTCCCAAATTTAGCAAATTTAGATTCTGGTTTGGCTTTTTATCCTAAGTCATAAGGCAAGACTTGTGAAAGTGTTGATATTGAATTTTAGGATTGCTACTTCCAATAGATGGCGCTAGAGTTCAAGTCCTTTTAGGATTAACTTTTAGGATTGTTACTTCCAATAGGTGACACTAGAGTTCCAGTCCTTTTCCTCTCTGAAGACCCAATTTACATATTTAATTTCCCAAAGGAGCATTGCATGGCTTATAAGATGACTTGAACTCTAGTGTGTCTGAAAATTTAGATTCTGGTTTAACTTTTTATCCTAAGTCATAAGGCAAGACTTGTTAAAGGGTCGATATTGAATTTTAGGGTTGCTACTTCCAATAGATGGCGCTAGATTTCAAGGCCTTTTAGGATTGACTTTTAGGATTGCTACTTGCAATAACTGGCGCTAGACTTCAAGTCCTTTTAGGATTGACTTTTAGCATTGCTACTTCCAATAGGTGGCACTAGAGTTGAAGTCATTTTCCTCTCTGAAAAGACAATTTGCATATTTAATTTCCCAGAGGAGCATTGCATCACCCATAATCCTCCTTACACTGATATGCCAGTCATGTCACTCTCCACAAGGAGAAACATTAACTCTTAGATTCCCATTTTAGCCTTTAGTCAAACCAGATCTCATACTTTTCACTGATGAGGATCAATTACCCCTAAACACTGTGTTTGCAAATTGAGATTCCGGTTTGGCTTTTTATCCTAATGGTGGGTTTACATGCCGCAATATCGGCGTCCAACTCCGACCCAACTCTGACAAAAAGTCACGTGGGTCGCGAGTTGGAGCCGATATCGGGTGCGCGTTGTACTGTTTTAGCATACAACGCGATGCTGGAACGATGCCAAAACGATATCGGAGTTGAATAGCAGATTCAACCGCCCGATATCGCATGGCCGTTGTACCAGCATCGCTGTGTGTGACAGCCCAACTCCGATGTGTACTCGCACCTCACCCATTAACTCCCATGTTAAATGGTCGTTACTGGGTTGGTGGGCGTACACATCGGAGGGACGTTGTTTCCCGATATCGCAGCGTGTAAACCGCCGATGCGATATCGGGAAAAGCGCTCAAAAAATGCGCGCTCCCGCGGCGTTGCCTCCGATATCGCCGCGATATCGGGACGTGTAACCCCACCATCAGTCATACGGCAAGACTCGTTAAAGGGTCAATCTTGACTTTTAAGATTGCTACTTCCAATAGGTGGCGCTATAGTTCATCTTCTGTCTCTCTATGGAGAGGAACTGTACATATTTAATTTCCCAGAGGAGCATTGCAGGCATTTAAGTCTCCTTATACTGGCATGTCACTCTCCACAAGGAGAAACCTGACTGCTTAGATCGTAGTGCAGAAAACTATTCTGCTAAAACCCTATCCTTATGAATGAAGAAACCCCAGGAGATCTGGATATGTTTCAGGCTGGGATCACATTCACTGATATCATGGTGGTGTGTAGCAGCTTCGTAGTGTCAGCTTCCGCTGTGTCTAAGCCAACGATGTGGTGTAACCTCAACCCGAGACTTCTAATTAATCAGTACTATCATACTGTAAGTGTGTCATATACAACATGGCTACAAATTACACTAATTTAACACACGCCACTAATTACACTGCAGATGACTCATGATATAATGGAACACGTCATTTGATAACCGATGTCACACAATATTGTGATATTTGCAGGCAGACGCTGGATACATTGCAACCTGAGGTCGTCCCCCGCTATATACGGCTATAACGCTATCTGTCCTGGATGCGACGAGCAGGATAACGAGATTTTCACACGTTCTTACACAAAGCCGGATGGGTGAAAATCTCATTTTATTTTCCTGTGCAGTCATAATTTAATGTTCACAGTGATATGGCGGGGTCCGCGGGGGGTTCAATCACTTTCAGGGTAATTCTTTTGTTCTAGACGTTTAATACGTTTTCAATTTCACGAGCGGAGGCGTAACAGGGAGCAGCGTAATGAAGACGCCAGGAGCACGGATCCATCACATCGTTCACAGGACTGCAAACAAGATGGCGAGTCCGAGATAGAGGAAAACAATCGCCTGCAGATAGCTACAGTGAAGGAAAGAAGTATTTGATCCCTTGCTGATTTTGTAAGTTTGCCCACAGACAGACATGAACAATCTATAATATTAAGGGAAGGTTAATTTTAACAGTGAGAGATAGAATATCAAAAAGGATGTCCAGAAAATCACATTATCTAAGGCTGGGGTCACAGTACCATTTTTCACATGCATTTTTGGAGACCTGCGTTTTCAAAAACGCATGTAAAAAACGCACCCATAGGCCCCCATGTTAAAAAACGCATGCCCTAATAGCCAAAAAGCATGTGTGACTGTCCCATGCGTTTTTGGAGCATATCCAAAAAATGCATGCGTTTTCGGAAACCCATGCGCAAACGCATGCGTTTTTTAACATGGGCTCCTATGGGAAACGCATGCGTTTTTGAATGGCACTAAAAGTTACTAATTGTACATGCGTTTTTGCATGCGTTTCCCATAGGAACCCATGTTATAAAAACGCATGCGTTTTTCAAAACGCTCAAAAAAATACTACAAGCACTATTTTTATGTGCAGATTCAAAAACGCAGCCAAAAACGCAGGGAGCCATCAGAGACCTTAAAAAACTCATGCTGACATGAAAAACGCATGTAAAAAAGCATGCGTTTTTAAAAGGCACTAAAAAAACTGTGACCACAGCCTAAATGATATAAATGTATTTACATTTTGCAAATGACTAGCCCAGGATATGGGGATTCGGGTGTCTGGGCCCTCTGCTGCGGTTGGGATGTCACTGGTGGCCTGCCCAGACTCGTTGGTCCTGGTGGTCAACTAAAAGGGGTAGTTGGAATGGGAATAAAAGTTTGTAAGTTTATCATGACGCCACCCGCAGATTCTGGTGATGTAGCACCAGCACCTCTTCAGACCTCCGGAGAGCGATGGTACAGCAGCCGAGATTGTACAGCTCCCTGCAGGTAGAGCTGGCCCTCTGGGGTAGGGATGCACTTGTAGTGATGGAAGTGCTGATGATGGAGATAAGTAAGTTGTAGTGCAGCAGTGAAATAAGCATATGGAGACTCTGTCTCTCTACCCAGGTACTTTACTGGAACAATGCTGGTGGTGGTACAGTTCACAGAGGACAACAGTTGTTAGGTAAAGGTAGCCGGCCGGGTAGTCACAGTGGGCTGCAAGGTCTTTCGGAGTCTCCTGTGGTATGCCTTCCTTGCTCGGGCTTGTGTCCTGCTGCTGGTGCCTGTCCTGGAACAGCCCGCTTAGTACCAGGCCCTATTGGGGTGCTTCCTGAGTATCCCAGCTTCCCACTAGCCTCTCTCCTGCACAGGATCTCGACCCCAGTGGGTTATCCTGGTGTGACTGATTCCTCTCTGGCAGGGTGTCAGGGCCGGTAGACAGACCCGCGACGACCGGTGTTGCGACTCAGGGGCTGAACTCTCTGCTTTGCGTCTTCGGAACCGGCACTCTGGTGTATTGACCAGGGTGCCCTCCTGGAGTATGGACCCTCCGTCAGTCTGGGCTGCGTGTTTTCTCTCTCTCCAGTCCCCCTCTCTCGGAGTCCCCATCTCTCTGTCAGGGCTCCCTCGAGGCAAAACTAGAATCCCCTGTTTTTCTACCTTCCTCCTTCTCTAACTCCTCCCCCTAGGGACTATTCTCCAACCATTTTTCTAGGTGAGTGTGTGGGAGTGCTGGGATGGGAGCCTCCTACAAACCCTGCATTCCCACTGTGACAGGGGTAACCGCACACTCCTCTATGGGTGCAGTACCCCCATTGTGACGCCTGACCAGTGGGGCGCCACACAGAGAGAAAGAAGTATTTGATCCCACTGGTAAACAAGACTTAATACTTGGTGGTAAAACCCTTGTTGGCAGCACAGCAGTCAGACATTTCTTGTAGTTGATGATGAGGTTTGTGCACATGTCAAGGGGAATTTTGGTCCACTCCTCTTTGCAGATCATCTCTAAGTTATTTGGATTTTGAAGCTGTCACTTGGCAACTCAGAGCTTCAGCTCCTCCATAAGTTTACTATGGGGTTAAGGTCTGCAGACTAGCTAGGCCACTCCATGATCTTAATATGCTTCTTTTTCAGCCACTCCTTTGCTGCCTTTGCTGTATGTTTTGGGTCATTGTCCTGCTGGAAGACCCAGCCATGACCCATTTTTTATTGTCCTGGTGGAGAGAAGGAGGTTGTCACTCAGGATTTTACAGTACATAGCTCCATCCATTGTCCCATTGATGCGATGAAGTAGTCCTGTGCTCTTAGCAGAGAAACACCTCCAAAACATAATGTTTCCGCCGCCATGCTTAACTGTTGGGATGGTGTTCTTTGGGTCATAGGAAGCATTTCTCTTTTTCCTAACACGGCGAGTTGAGTTAATGCCAAAGAGCTCAATGTTTGTCTCATCTGACCACAGCACGTTCTCCCAATCACTCTCAGAATCACCAAAGTGTTCAATGGCAGACTTCAGACAGGCGGCACATGTGCCTTCTTGAGCTTTGCGGGCACTGCAGGATTTTAATCCATTACGGTGTGATGTGTTACCAATGGTTTTCTTGGTGACAGTGGTCCCAGCTGCGCTGAGTTCATTAACAACTTCCCCCGTGTAGTTTTAGGCTGATCTCTCACCTTCCTCATGATCCTGGATACCCCACGAGGGGAGATTTTGCATGGAGTCTCAGATCGATGTGGATTGACCTCATTTTGTATTTCTTCAATTTTCTTACTATTGCACCCACAGTTGTCTCCTTCTCCCCAAGCTTTGTCTTAGGCTAGGGTCACACTTGCGTTTTTTACAAGCTTTTTTGGAGACCTGCGTTTTCAAAAACGCATGTAAAAAACGCACCCATAGGCCCCCATGTTAAAAAACGCATGCCCTAATAGCAAAAATGCATGTGTGACAGTACCATGCGTTTTTGGTGCATTTCCAAAAACGCATGCGTTTTTTAACATGGGGCCCTATGGGTAATGCATGCAAAAACGCATGTACAATTAGTGCCATTCAAAAACGCATGCGTTTTCCATAGGAGCCCATGTTAAAAAACGCAAGCGTTTTCTACAAAAACGCATGCGTTTTTCAAAACGCACCAAAAAATAGTACATGCACTATTTTTTGGTGCAGATTTAAAAACGCAGCCAAAAACGCAGGAAGCCATCAGACACCTTAAAAAACTCATAATTACATGAAAAAACGCATGAGTTTTTTAAAGTCACTAAAAAAACTCATGCCAAGTGTGGACCCCAGCCTTACTTATAGTTTTATAGACCATTCCAGCCTTGTGCAGGTCTAGGATCTTTTCCCTAACATCCATAGGCTAGAGTCACTCTAGCGCTAGGAATGCATTCAGGGGGTTCTGTTAAAAGATAGAATCTGGCAGCTTTAATGCAGTGTAAGGCTGGGGTCACAGTTGCAATTTTTACAAACGTTTTTGGAGACCTGCGTTTTCAAAAACGCATGTAAAAAACGCACCCATAGGCCCCCATGTTAAAAAAAACGCATGCCCTAATAGCAAAAACGCATGTGTGACTGTACCATGCGTTTTTGGTGCATTTCCAAAAATGCATGCGTTTTTTAATATGGGGCCTTATGGGAAACGCATGTACAATTAGTACCATTCAAAAACGCATGCGTTTTCCATAGGAGCCCATGTTAAAAAAACGCAAGCGTTTTTGAAAACACATGCGTTTTTTTAACATGGGCTCCTATGGAAAACGCATGCGTTTTTGAATGGCACTAAATGGTACTAATTGTACATGCGTTTTTGCATGCGTTTTCCATAGAGGCCCATGTTATAAAAACGCATGCGTTTTTCAAAATGCACCAAAAAATAGTACATGCACTATTTTTTGGGTGCGGATTTAAAAACGCAGCCAAAAACGCAGGGAGCCATCACACACCTTAAAAAACTCATGATGACATGACAAAACGCATGAGTTTTGTTAAATCACTAAAAAAACTCATGCCAACTGTGACCCCAGCCTAACCGTAATAGTAAGGCTGCGTTAACCCTGGCAATACAATCCTATGGGTGACGGACCCCCGAGTGCAGTCAAACGGCGGCATGTAAGTGCCAAAGTTTGAAACCTCGCGCTATTTCCAAGCGCATAACATGACGCAAAAGCAAACAAAAGGACGCAGGATCTCCGTACTCCAAGAACTAATTTCAACCAAAAAACAATAGTGTACAATGGCCCATGTAAATGTACCCAGAAAGCCCAAGTGCCCAGAATGCAAATGAGATTTCTTAAGTCAATTACATTATGGACAATTATCTTACATCTTGGAAACAGTAAAAGGAATAGACTATGGATCAAGAAAGGAGGAAAAGAAGGGAAAAGAAGAAACACAGACAACAGAGAATAGTACGCACCTGGTATAGTATAGGGAAAGCGTAAAGTGACAAGGTTATGGGTCCCAAATGTAAAAGGAGATAGGGGTATGTGTACAACAATCTATCCTAGTCTCTCAGTAAGGTGCTGATGGGATATCCATTAGTAATATTGCTGCTTACCCATATTCCACCCGTAGGGCATATGTTCCTATGTCTCGGCGTGTCAAGTGCAGACTTCCATCTTTCCGCCTTTCTGCAGCACATCCCAACAGAGTGCCATGAAATTAAGAGTTTTTATAATGTCCCTCAATAAAAATATCTGCTCTACACTGCGCTCCGGAACAAATAATTGCTCCTCACTGTTCCCCGCACAAAATATGATGCACACCCTGTCTCTCTGATGGTACACTCTCTCCACACTGCCTTTCTTTTCTTTTTGTGTAGGGGAATTTTCTCTGCTCCTCATTCTTAAATTGTGTGACAGAGTTTATTCCTCTAAAGGTACCTTTACACGCCGCAACTATCACCGGTGATCGGAGGCAACCGTACGTGCGCGTGCACGTTTGTGACTGTTGCCTCCGAACGCCGATGCCACATGTACACGCCGCATTTGCGCCCTCAACCCAAGGGAACGTGGCTCCCCGGAAGTTGAAACAGATCCGGTTGAATCCCGTCACCGCTTCACACACTGCAACCACTAAGGGAATGTGGGCGTACATGTTCAACACATTAGCGTCATGATTGGCCAGCCTGCGCAGGAAGGCTGGCTAATACATGACGCTATTGCAATTGTGTAGTGTGAATGGACAGCTCTTTAAATATGGCGCCCTGTGAAGGGACAGCCAATGGAAACACAGTAGCCCCCACCAATCATCGCTGATGGGGCGCGGTATCCAGCACGCTGTGGCACGCCTCTGGGAAATCTCTAGGTGACGCAGATTCCATCCCTGTCCACCTTTGACACGCCAAAACCACGGCAATTCACCTTCAGGGTTGCCTCTGGTTTTAGAACAATGCTCTGAAACCGCAACCGGGAGCAACTCCGAAAATCACCAGCGGGTTCCCAAATTACATGCCACAACTGCGTAGCAATTTCAAGGCAACCGTGACAAAAATCCCAATGGCCTCTCAGATGCTACACCGTGGTTGAGGCGTGTAAAGGTACCTTTAGGGCCTTTCACATTAGCGTTTTCGCTGATGTGCGGCCGATCTGCTGGATCTGCGGCATAGACAGTGAAGCGGCCGCAAGTAATGTTATAGCGGAGAAAGTGGCGGCACTATGCACTGGACCGCCGCCAGCATGGTTCTTGGTCCAAAGTGCTGGGGGCCACACAGGGAAGCCCCAGGGCCGCATGCACTGGACCAGCATGGTTAGTGTAATAAAAGTGTGTGCTAGTGTGAGTGCCTGTGAGTGTGCGTGTGAGTGCGTGTGAGTGTGAGTGCCTGTGAGTGTGAGTGCCTGTGAGTGTGAGTGCCTGTGAGTGCCTGTGAGCGTGAGTGCCTGTGAGCGTGAGTGCCTGTGAGCGTGAGTGCCTGTGTGCGTGAGTGCCTGTGAGTGTGAGTGCCTGTGAGTGTGAGTGCCTGTGAGTGCCTGTGAGCGTGAGTGCCTGTGAGCGTGAGTGCCTGTGAGTGTGAGTGCCTGTGTGTGTGAGTGCCTGTGAGCGTGAGTGCCTGTGAGCGTGAGTGCCTGTGTGCGTGAGTACCTGTGTGCGTGAGTACCTGTGTGCGTGAGTGCCTGTGTGTGTGAGTGCCTGTGTGTGTGAGTGCCTGTGAGCGTGAGTGCCTGTGAGCGTGAGTGCCTGTGTGCGTGAGTACCTGTGTGCGTGAGTGCCTGTGTGTGTGAGTGCCTGTGTGTGTGAGTGCCTGTGTGTGTGAGTGCCTGTGAGTGTCTGTGCCTGTGAGTGTGAGTGCTGTGAGCGCCTGTGAGTGTCTGTGAGCGTGAGTGCCCGTGAGCGTGAGTGCCTGTGTGTGTGAGTACCTGTGCCTGTGAGTGTGAGTGCCTGTGAGCGTGAGTGCCTGTGAGCGCTTGTGAGTGTCTGTGAGCGCGAGTGCCTGTGAGCATGACTGCCTGTGTTCGTGACTGCCTGTGTTCGTGAGTGCCTGTGTTCGTGAGTGCCTGTGTGTGTGAGTGCCTGTGTGTGTGAGTGCCTGTCTTGAGAGTGCCTCTTGAGTGCCTGTGGGTGTCAGAGTGCCTGTGGGTGTCAGAGAGCCTGTGGGTGTCAGAGTGCCTGTGGGTGTCAGAGAGCCTGTGGGGTGCCTGTGAGTGTGAATGCGTGAGGGTATCAGAGTGCGCGATTTTGTACAGAAGTGTGTGATTATAACAAAAGTCCTTGGCGGTCCGCATTCTTCATCAGGTGAATTTACCTGATGAAGACGGCAGGCCGCCGTAGAATCACATTGTGGTATATTAAAAGGTAATTAAACGTGGCCTCCTGTGCTCTAGCACTTCTGTTATAATCACACACTTCTGTACAAATATCATATCCCCATCCTAGGTTTGCAGCAGGAGCAGCTGTGAGCCAAAGTCACCGCTAACAGAATCCAAAGAGCCTGCGGTGACGTAACCGAGAATGTCACAGGGTCAGGTGATCGGCTGCTCGAGTCACCTGACTGGAAGAAGGAGCTGCTCGTGGAGGAAACCCCAACCGCTGGAGTCCGGAGCCACTGCGATACGCCGAGGTTGTGCAGGGTTGCAGAACCTCCAAAGGTGAGATGCGAACCCCCCATATTTGTTATTGACGCCCCCACTAGACCACCAGGTACCACTCATGGGTTGTGCTTTCCCCCCCTTTTGTTCCACGTGAGTGTGAGAGTGTGAGTTAATGTGAGTGTGGGTGAGTTAATGTGTGAGTGGGTGTGATTGTGAGTGAATATGTCTGAGTGTGTAAAAAGAAGGCAGACCAGGTTGGGGATATCACTAAAAAAGAGGTCCAGCATGGGGGACATTACTACACTATGGGGGCCAGGATGGGGACATCACTACAAAAGGGGACCAGCATGGGGGACATTACTACACTATGGGGGCCAGGATGGGGACATTACTACAAAAGGGGATCAGTAAGGGGGTCATCATTACAAAAAGGGACCAGCACGGGGGACATTACTACAGAAGGGGATCAGGTTGGGGATATTAGTACAAGAGGGCGACCAGGATGGGGACCAGTATGGGGACATTACAACAAGAAAGGGACCAAGATGCGGACATTACTACAAGAAGGGGATCAGGATTTGGACGTTACTACATTGACCAAAAAATCTGGTATTACTAAAAATGTCAGGGTACCGTCACACCAGGTGACATCGCCCCGTGTAAAGTGGCGATTTTGCACCGAAAAATCGGCTCAGAGTGGTCGCCTGGTTTCACAGCACTGCTGTGAAACCAGGCAACCACTCTCAGGCGATGCGTAAGCATCGCCCTGTGTAACATCGCGAATAGCGATGTTACAGGCGATGGGAGCCATAGGCTTCCATGTTACAGGATCCCTGCTGGGGTTTCTAGACACCCCAACAGCGACATTGCCTGAAACATCGCCAAAGCATCACCGAAGGTATTGCCGCGTCTAAACACACGACGCTGGCGGGGTGCCAAAAATGTGCGCGCTCCCGTGTGTCGCCTGCGATATCTCCGGCGATGTCACCTAGTGTGACGGTACCCTTAGTCCTACAAGCAATGCGGCCCCCGATAAAAAATATTTTCTATGTGCGGCCCACCAACCCAGCCGAGTTTGAGACCCCTGATCCATAGCATCCTAGACGCACTGTGCAGAGGAATCATGACACTCCTTCAATGACTATGAATATCTCGCTACAGTCTACATTAAACACTATTCATTTTTATTTTACTGCTTTTTCTATGAATTAAAAAGAAAAATAGCTTGAAAACTACTAGAAAAATGATACAGAAACAGAATTGCTCCAGCAGCGGCCCTAATTATTTCAGGGACTGATTTGTTTTCTGTTCCCTGGGACATTCTTTGAAATGGTCTCGAGAGAGGGACGCAGCTCCGGCAACCCAGGGAACATGTTAACCATCATCTCATATATAATATATAGCTGTGATATCATTTAGTATTCAGTTATAACCTTGCAGTAAGTGGTTACAGTAATATGGACCCCGGGCAGCGGGGGCTTGTAGGTTAACACAAATTATCTATAAATATTCAGGAAAACAAATGGACTACATTATAGTGAATGAAAGATGAAGAATATTCTGTTCTTACTGCATGTACTCTCAATATAAATGTGTATAAACTGTATATTGGTTATATAAAAGGTGAAAATATTGGTGTATAAACCAAGAAATAGAGATAGATAGATAGATAGATAGATAGATAGATAGATAGATAGATAGATAGATAGATAGATAGATAGATAGATAGAAACAGCAAAAAAAGCTGCACAGCACTCACAGACACAATGTGAACTGGTGCAAGCTGCGACGCTGGAACAAACAACCAGAAGAAATTCACTGCAGCACTCAGTTACTACCAATAATGCACACATACTAATAAGCGGTTTATATATGAGGAAAAATTTTAAAAACTTAAGTTTTTTAAAAAAACCTCAATATTCTTATCTTTTTATGTTCTGACATTCTTGGTACATATATTGGCCAATATCTGTTTGCTCATCAACCATTCCATGGTGACCCCAGATCTGATGAGTCCTACGCTGACATCCCCTGTCCTCCTTGTCCCCCCTATCCCACTTCCAAGTGGGTGGACACCATCTCAACCTCAGACCACCTGTGGGCGATGAGGGTGCTAAGTGCAGACATGGAGCCAGAAACTCCACATCTTAGACAAAAAACTGAAAAAAAATGCACAGCACTCAAAGACATAGTGTGAATTGGTGCCAGCAGGGACGCTGGGTCAAACAACCAGAAAATTTTTTGGTGGAAGAATCATCAATAATCTAAGACACAGATGATACAACACTGATAGCAACAAGTGTAGATGGAATGAAGGATTCAAGATGGAAAGCTCCAACATGGGACTGATACTCAACACAAAGAAGACAACGATACTGACTACAGCCAGGTACAACCGGGACACAATGAACTGGAAATTGTAAAGGATTCAACCTACTTGGATCAATGATCACTCAAGATGCAGCAACGACACCAGAAGTCAATAGGAGAAAAGCTATGGGCAAATCCACAATGAAGTCACTGGACAAAGTCGATCTCCGGTCGAGTGTACCTGTGAAGAACATCAGTAAAGGTACCAAAAGACTCTATGTGTGTGTGTCACTCCTTCCATCTACACCACTCTGACCGCGCTACCCTATTCCCTTCACCATCTATAGCCCCGAGGTCCCCCGCTCATCCTGTAGGGAGCAGTTCCATCTAACTGCCGCACATCACCCCGGAGGCCCAAGCAACGCCGGTGGCATCACCGGACCCCTACAGGTGTCGTCACGACAGACATTGTATTATTTATTTTGCCATCCTCTCCTTTCATCTGCATTCCCCCGGGCCCACGGCCTCAGGCACCGCTACCCGGGAGCTTCCCCCAGAGACCGCGCCTGAGTGACCGAGTACCCCAAGGGCCTGGGCTGGACACTTGCCCTCTCTGTCCTGTGTGTGCCATATGACATGCAGCTCGAGTCCTTCACTTTCTCTACCCTGTTCCCAGGTGTCAGTGTTTCTGAACTCTATGCACTGCTTTGCCTCCTGACAAGGTGTGGCTGGGAAATCTGGAATTCCCCACCCTCTGGTATTGACTGCCGGGAATGTGTAACCCTGCACAGCCTCGGACCCGGTGTCCGTTCTCTGCGCTTTCCTCTGAGGCGAGCATTACGCTCCTCGGCTCCCCAGGCCTTCTCTCCTTCCTCCTCAGTCTCTCCCATGGCTGTTCTGTTCTCACTCCCTTCTTCCAGCTCTTTCCACTATACCTAAGCTCCTCCCACCGGGGGCTGGGTTTCCTAGGCAAACAGGTTAACCCTTTAGTCCCCCTATTCTTGGTGTGTGAATGCAGGGATGAGGGCCTCAGATTAACATCACATCCTCTGGTCACTGGGATACCACACACGCTAATCTGGGCGTAGTACCCCTTCTGTGGTGCACTGACCAGTGGGACGCCACACAATGTCTGGTACTTTAATTGTGTAGCCTCAGAGTACAGTCTGTAGGGCACTCTTTACCAGGGCTGGTCAGGATCCTCTCAATGTGGATGGCACTGGACCCCGTCTCTCCTCTCGCAGTCACTCATGGTTTTCCTCAGGGGTGTATCCAGGGGGGTGCAGCCGGACCTCTTGCTCCGGGCGCAACTCAGCGGAGGGCGCCGGCGGCACCTCCTCCCGCTCCCCTCCTCCTGCTACACCCGGCGGCCGCACACACATTACACGGTTTAGCGGCACTTCCCTGAAAGGAAGCGCCCGACGTCACTTCCGCTTCCGCGCCAGTCTGGGGCCGCGGGGGCCACTGGAAGACTTGGCGGCAGCGGGTCCTGACGGGGTGACTTCAGGAGACCCCGGAAACTGGCGGCGGAGGAGAGACGGCCTGGACGGGATGGGGTGAGTGTGACCGAGGAGTCCGGTGGGGGCACCAGGAGTGAGGAAAGCTGACAGCCGGGGGGGGGGGGCCAAAATAGAAGTTTGCCCCGGGCGCCATCGCACCTTGGTACACCTCTGGTTTTCCTGGCCGCCAACTACTAGCTCCGTCACTGGAGAGGTCTCTTCTTCGATACTAGCCGCTGGATCTGCTCACCACAGGGTCTCCAGTCCACGCCACCTCACAGAGCCACACCACATTCACCACCTCTGCACCAGTCCTCAGCAAGACACAACTCCTCTCACACCAGAGACCAGCAATCCCTGCAGAAATCTTGTAGAAAAAGTCTTATCAAAGTTCAATTTCCAGGCTTCACACCAGTTTGTTTAGCATGCTTTACAATCTGTATCTTATCGTGCAGCAGCAGCTCTCAGCTTCCCTTCCTCATCAGTCTCACACTCTTACCATCACGTGCGGCAATTTTGCTAGCAATTTCACTGGCAATTTGCTGGCTGCAGTGAAATCATGGAGACATTGTTCCATTTGTACACGGCAACAAAATAGAACAATGTGTCCATGATTTCACTGCAACCAGCAAATTGCTGCATGTGACGGTACCTTTACAGATATGGAGTCTCCAAGCCCAGCCCCAGCTGGCTTAGTCAGGCAGGCCAAACTCACAGGGTCTTAGTGCTCTGCTAAGGGTGGCTTCACACCGCGGTTTGGAGCTGTCAGGTTGTGTCCGGTGTTTTACAGGATGCACTGGACACGAGCTGACAGCCCCGGACGAGCAGAACTAGAGGGCAAATCTGCCCTCCGATCCTGCTTTTTTCCCGGCTTTGTTTCTGCTGCTGTCCAGTGCTGAAATTTCAGCACCGCGAGTGCAGAGGAACTGGCCGCGGTGCTGAAATTTCAGCCGTGGAGCTCTCCAGGTGCTGAATGAGCGCGACTGCTTTTAACAGCCGCCACCCTTCAGTACCATGGATCCGGAAATCTGGAAACCGGTCCGATTTTTTTTTATAGGATCCGGGGCAATCCGGCTCCCATAGACTCCCATGCTATGGGCTCCAGATCCAGGAGGATCCTGTTTTGTCCGATTTTTGCATCAGACACAAAAAATGCTGCAGACGCCGGTTTTCTGTCCAATGCAAAAATCGGACAAAACCGGATCCTCCTGGAAAAGCCCCAAACCAGAGGCCAAATAAGGCCAATCCGGCACCATAGGGAGCCATGGGTGAGAAATTGAGATCTGGGTCTTTCCGGTTCACCTCAGACAGACCCGAAAAACCATGGCGTGAAGCCGGCCTAAGACTATGACATTTCACACTCTCACACAGGGACAAACACTGCTGAATGACCAGAGAGGTGACTGTGCGGTTGAGTCGGTCGACAGGGTAGGGGGTGCTCGGATACCGGGACAGGGGGTTTACTTCAGTGGGGATCACGGCTGGTCGGTTCCCGGTTCCGTGACTGGACCCTCAGTGGCAGGGTGGGGGTGATGATGATTAGGGATTTGTAACGTGACGCCACCTGTGGTACCTGGTAATAGGGTTCCCAGCACTGCGTCCGGCCGCTGAGGTGATGTAAATGCAGCTTTGGTAGTACAGCTCCCCACAGGTGGAGCTTTACCTCAGGGCAGCGGGGTTGAAGATGGGAGAAGTAGTATAGAAGCCCTCCGGGTGGTGGATAACAGGAGACGAGACACCAGATCAGCTCAAACAGTTCTTTACTTGCACAAAGTGGAAAAGGGCACACGGTACAGTCTGGCTGAACGGGGTTTGTAGCCGCAGATCTTTGAGGACTTTCCAGAGTCTGGCAGTGGAGCCTTTAGTATGGTGTTCCTGGTCCTGTTCCCTCTGTCTCTGTCTGTTTGCCCCTCTTGAGCCAAGTCTCTAGTCCTCTGGGTCTGTTACCTAAAGTCTCTTACTTGTCGGTGTGGTGGACCCAGCTGTGGGACCGATGTTGGGCTTCTTTAGGGGTGCTGTGGCTCCCTTGCGTCGGGCCCTCAGCTTGCCGGTCTGCAGTTAGGGTTAGACCTTTTACTAGCTGCCTCGGCTCCAGTATGCCAGTGGTGACCTGGGTCCAACCAGTCCTGGAGTAACCCCCTTCAGAGTCTGGGTCACCCCTCTCCTAAGAGGTGCCCTCCTGTTACAGCCGCAGGGTACCCTACGTTTGCCTTCCTCGCTGTCTCACACTGTCTGCCTGCCACTATTTTCACTCCCTGTCTCCCGCTCTCTAGGCTCCACCACCTTGGACCCACTAAATATACGGTCCCCTGTATTAAAGTGGCCTACTGTATGGATGCAGGGTGTAGACTCTGTAGGGCCCTCCATATCCACGGCTACAGAGGCACTACACCTGCTGTTTGGGGTGCAGTACCTCCCTGTGGCGCCTTCCCATAGGGGCGCCACACATGGTCACTCTGCTACATAACACATTTTACCAGTTTTTGAGGAGGAAACTAAGCAGAAATTCTCCAAAATCCTTTAAAAGCTTGTAGTTTGCACACTGAGTCTTTTTGTTGTGTTTTCAGAGCAGAAATTAGCAGAACCTCCACATTTTTTATGAGTTTTGAGATTATGAGGAACATTTGGAAAATTTTCACTTAGTTTCTGCTCCAGTAGAGAAGACTGTGGGTGGCCGGATCAGAAAGAACGACAAAGAGATGCTTATTGCAGGATCGGGTAGTGACAGGAGGAGTATTGGGAGCAAATGGAAGTGAGTATAAGAAAATGTGTAACATATTCAAAAGGCAAATAAGTGGCACTCACCCAGGCTTGTCTTGAACTTTTTTATTCACGGTCTTGGTAATGATCCATGATACACCCTATGGGCAGGGCCGCACTGTCCATTGGACAATGTGAGCCCTTAGGCTCAGGCGGCAAGGAGGCGGGGGGAGCGGCAATGCTGAAGGGGGCGGCGCCTGCTGCTTCACTCAGCACACTATGTGACTATGTGGATGTCAGCAGGGCGGCAGGTACAGTAAGCCAGTGAATCTAAACAAGCGGGAGGTGGCCGCTGACAGCACAAGCTATCAGCATAGCGGCGCTCGCCACGGCGCCATGTGTAAAATCTAAAGTCATTGGTGGATTTTACACATGGCGCCGTGGCGAGCGCCGCTATGCTGATTGGTCGGCGCTGAACGCGTGCAGGCAATCAGGATAGCGGCGCTCGCCATATTTCAAATACACTGAGTACAGTGTATTTGAAATATGGCGCGCACCGCTATTCTGATTGGTCGCCTCGTTCAGCGCCGACCAATCAGGATAGCGGCGCTCGACACGATGACTTATTTCATATACACTGTACTCAGTGTATTTGAAATATGGCGCCATAGCGCGCGCCGCTATTCTGATTGGTCGCCGCGTTCACCGCCGACAAATCAGGATAGCGGCGTGCGCCATGGCGCCATATTTCAAATAAACTATATACATATTCTAGACTACCCGATGCTTTAGAATCGGGCCACCATCTAGTGTTTTAATAAACACCTAACACCTTGTTCATCCCTGCGGCAGCAGAGATGAACAAAGTAGACGGTAACCGCATTGCTCCGGATTACACATTCGGAGCAATCCGGTTACTGCATTGCGGTTTACAGCACACATTTTTGAAAAAAAATGTGTGTGAAAGCAATTATGGTTACCACATCCGGATCTGGATGCAGTCACCGCAATTGCCTTTCAAAGTGTGACCCCAGCCTTATACAGTATAAAGCTAATCCTATTATATCCAGTAGTGCCCAGAACTATCTATATTCAAGTTTATAAGAATATGTGTACACGACCTCTTTTAGATGCTGGAATTCTTGCATAGTTCTTTTTGTAGGAAGATGCTTTAAGAAAACACTGGCGGTGTTTTACCTGAGGGGACTTCTCTCTGGACGCCTTTTCAGGGACTTTGTTGTTGGTATGTTTTTTTCTTTCATTTTATATAGACAATAGTGGTAATTTCCAAGCGGAAGCTTCCAGAAGAACGGTCAGTTCCATTTTTTAGCCACTTTATGACTTTTGAATTAGGAACATTTGCACAGCAATTCGTTTTTACATTGCTGAGCAATTGTACACTCTTTTAATGTTTTTTCAGGTGGTATTCAGCCTAAATCAAAAATTATGAACATAAGTTATGAGCTTATTTATTTGTTTTATTCCTTTCTGGTAGACTTAAATTGATGATAATACGAATGGTAACAAAAGAGCCCAGGAAAATGTCTAAAGAGATTAAAGGTGAACTTCAAGCTCAAGGAATATCAGTGTCAGATCGCACCATCCGTCGTTGTTTGAGCCAAAGTGGACTTCATGGGAGACGACCAAGGAGGAAAAAAATCATAAAAAAGCCAGAATGGAATTTGCCAAACTACATGTTAACAAGCCACAAAGCTTCTGGGAGAATGACCTATGGACAGATGAGACAAAAATGAAACTTTTTGCAAGGCACATCAGCTCTATGTTCACAGACAGAATAATGAAACATATCAAGAGAAGAACACTGTCCCTACTGTGAAACATGGAGGAAGCTCTGTTATGTTCTGGGGCTGCTTTGCTGCATCTGGCACAGGGTGTCTTGAATCTGTGCAGGGTACAATGAAATCTCAAGACTATCAAGTAATTCTAGAGAGAAATGTGCTGCCCAGTGTCAGAAAGCTTGGTCTCAGTCACAGGTCTAAGAACAGGATAATGACCCAAAA
Source organism: Allobates femoralis (assembly GCA_033576535.1). Classification (NCBI taxonomy): domain Eukaryota; kingdom Metazoa; phylum Chordata; class Amphibia; order Anura; family Aromobatidae; genus Allobates; species Allobates femoralis. The sequence goes on from JARQOC010000003.1 coordinate 29,116,337, forward strand.
CACACAGCTAAAAACACCCAAGAATGAATAAAAGGAAAACATTGGTTATTCTGAACTGGTGTCTATGAGCCCTGACCTAAATCCTATTGAGCATCAGTTTGCTCTTGAGGAGTCACCAAAATCCCTGTGGAGAGGAGCAGAAGTCTAATTGACAGGTACAGAAATCGTGTGATTGCAGTGAAGCCTCAAAAGGTTGTACACAAAATGTTAAGTTAAGGGACCATCATTTCTGTCCAGGCCGATTTCATGGGTTTAATTTTTTTTTACATTTTGTGGAAGTAGAAAAGCAATGTCTGACTGTCATTTGTTTTTTTTCATAGATTTTTTATGTATTATTAGTTTTATCAGATTTAAGTTATTTCTGTGACCATTGTTTTTTTTTCTTTCATTAAACGAGGAGTACCAACAATTTTGACCACGTGTGTATCTACAGCAGGCTTGGAAAAGATCCTTTTAAAGCTATTTAGACTTGGATAAAATCCTGGTTGACCTATCTAAAATTGGAGAAGACCCTGGTGGACCTATGTAGGCATTGATAAGATCTTGGTTGACCTATCTAGGCATGGAGAACACCCTGTTGGACATATCTAGGCTTGGACGAGACCCTGGTGGACTTATCTAGGCTTGGAAAAGACCCTGGTGGACCTACCTAGGCATTGATAAGATCTTGGTTGACATATTGAGGCTTGGAGCAGACCCTGGTGGACCTATATAGGCTTGGATGAGACCCTGGCGGAGCTATCCAGGCTTGGAGAAGACCCTGGTGGACCTATCTTGGCTTGAAGAAGACCCTGGTTGTCATATCTAGGCTTGGGGAATACCCTGGTGGACCTATCTAGGCTTGGAGAAAACCTTGGTAGACCTATCAAGGCTGGGGGAAGACCCTGGTGGACCTGTCTAGACTTGTAGAAGACCCTAGTGGACCTATTTAGGGCTGGGATAACTCTGGTTGATCTATCTAGATTGCACAAGATCCATCATCCCATATAGCTTTCATCCATCAAGTCACCATTGCTAGAAATCAAGCTGAAGGGCGGTAAATAATAATGCCTCATCCCATTAATTGACACATCACTTTACAAAACTATCTGGGCTTTCTGACCACTATTTTCTTGGGCTCTTTATGGTATAATATGGTATGTTTTGAATTGCCAAAACTCAATCATTGCTGGACATCTACAGAAGTTTGGGAAGTAGAAGGGCATCCATTAGGGATGGGCGAATCTACTCGCTAGGACTCGTTACTCGGCGAGTAGTTAGGGACTCGCAGGACTCGGTACTCTGCGAGTTTCCCAGTGATTACTCGCACGAGTCCAATGCAAATCATTGGCAAACGCTGACAAAACTAGGATTGCCATTGTTTGCATTAGACTCGGCTACTGTGCCAGTGATAGCAGGGAAACTCTCAAAGTAACTGCTGTTACATTGCGAGCCGAGTCCAGCTGTCTTCTCTGTGCAGCTCCAGGGTCCTAGAGCCCGCCTGCTCACAGAGATGATGTAGCAGTGCTGAGATTGTTCTCAGTCTGCTTATTCCCTGTGCATAGACATCTATATCTATGCACAGGGGATGTAGCAGAGAGGACATCGCGTTTTGGACTACGTCGGACGGAAGAGGATTTTTTTAATTAAAGATGGAGTCCCTAATGGCTTTTTTTTTATTTCAAATAAAAATTTTTCTCTGTTTTTTTAACCCTTTATTGGAGATTCTTAGTGGCTGGGTCAAACGTGGCCTGACATTAAGAATCTTGGGCTTAATACCAGCTTGTATAACAAAGCTGGTATTAACCCCTTTATTACCCAGCGTGCCACCGCCACCAGGGCCGCTGGAAGAGCGGGGTTCAGCGCCAAAGGATGGCGCTTCAATGAACGCGCCATCTTCTGGGGCGGCTGCGGGCTGCAATTTGCAGCAGGGGTGCCCAGAAAGCTTGGGCATCCCTGCGCTGCGGATTCCAGCCCCCAGCTGCTTAGCTGTACCTGGCTAGACATAGAAATTGCGCGGAGCCCCACGCATTTTTTTTTTTATTATTTCATGAATTTCAGAGTCTCAGAGTCAGAATCTCAGAGAGTCAGAGTCAGAATCTCAGAGAGTCAGAGTCAGAATCTCAGAGAGTCAGAGTCAGAATCTCAGAGACTCAGAGTCAGAATCTCAGAGAGTCAGAATCTCAGAGAGTCAGAGTCAGAATCTCAGAGAGTCAGAGTCAGAGTCAGAATATCAGAGTCTCAGAGTCAGAGTCAGAATCTCAGAGAGTCAGAGTCAGAGTCAGAATCTCAGAGTCTCAGAATCTCAGAGTCTCAGAGTCAGAGTCAGAATCTCAGAGAGTCAGAGTCAGAATCTCAGAGTGAGAGTCAGAATCTCAGAGTGAGAGTCAGAATCTCAGAGAGTCAGAGTCAGAATCTCAGAGAGTCAGAGTCAGAATCTCAGAGTCTCAGAGAGTCAGAGTCAGAATCTCAGAGAGTCAGAGTCAGAATCTCAGAGAGTCAGAGTCAGAATCTCAGAGTCTCAGAGAGTCAGAGTCAGAATCTCAGAATCTCAGAGTCTCAGAGTCAGAATCTCAGAGAGTCAGAGTCAGAATCTCAGAGAGTCAGAGTCAGAATCTCAGAGTCTCAGAATCTCAGAGTCTCAGAATCTCAGAGTCTCAGAGAGTCAGAGTCAGAGTCAGAATCTCAGAGAGTCAGAGTCAGAATCTCAGAGTCAGAGTCAGAATCTCAGAGAGTCAGAGTCAGAATCTCAGAGAGTCAGAGTCAGAGTCAGAATCTCAGAGTCTCAGAGTCAGAGTCAGAATCTCAGAGTCTCAGAGTCAGAATCTCAGAGAGTCAGAGTCAGAATCTCAGAGAGTCAGAGTCAGAATCTCAGAGAGTCAGAATCTCAGAGAGTCAGAGTCAGAATCTCAGAGAGTCAGAGTCAGAATCTCAGAGAGTCAGAGTCAGAATCTCAGAGAGTCAGAGTCAGAATCTCAGAGAGTCAGAGTCAGAATCTCAGAGAGTCAGAGTCAGAATCTCAGAGAGTCAGAGTCAGAATCTCAGAGAGTCAGAGTCAGAATCTCAGAATTTCATGAAATAATTTAAAAAAATGCGTGGGGCTCCGCGCAATTTCTATGTCTAGCCAGGTACAGCTAAGCAGCTGGGGGCTGGAATCCGCAGCGCAGGTATGCCCAAGCTTTCTGGGCACCCCCCGCTGCAAATTGCAGCCCGCAGCCGCCCCAGAAGACGGCGCGTTCATTGAAGCGCCATCCTCTGGCGCTGATCCCCGCTCTTCCAGCGGCCCTGGTGGCGGTGGCACGCTGGTAATAAAGAGGTTAGGGCCAGCTTTGTATTATCAGCTGGCCCTAAGCCCGAAATTTATGGCGGTCACGCCAATATTAGACATGACCGCCATGAATTTCTATTAAATTGTTTTAAAAAAAACACAACACAGAGAAAATTTTTTATTAGAAATAAAAAAAAAAGCCATTAGAGACTCCATCTTTAATTAAAAAAATCCTCTTCTGTCCGACGCAGTCAAAAACGCGATGTCCTCTCTGCTCATCCCTGTGCATAGATATAGATGTCTATGCACAGGGAATGAGCAGACTGAGAACAATCTCAGCACTGCTACATCAGGCAGCAGGCGGGCTCTAGGACCCTGGAGCTGTGGCAGCCAGCACACTGAGCAGACAGGACTCTTATCTTTGCGAGTTTCCCAGCGATTACAGTTGCAAAGTAAACGAGTCCAATGCAAATAAATGACAAAACTAGGATTGCTTCAGGCTGAAGCTTCCGAGACACATCTGCGATTTGTAAATCTCACACTACTCGCTATTACTCGCTTCCCCATTCATTAACATTGGACTCGCTAGACTCACAACGAGTAGCGAGTCCCGGGCTCGGACTCGCTAGAGTCAAGCGATTCCGAGTAATTTAGGATTCGCCCATCACTAGCATCCATCAATTACAGCACTCACTGTTCAGTAGTTATCCAGCTGCTCGGCTTACAAGATGAAAGAGACAGATGTCCTCTAGTTACGGAGGCAATTAGTGAAAAATTACTTCATAAGAAACTTCACATCTGCAGATAAAAATAGAATGAGTACTGGGAAACTTATAAATAAAGTCTTCACTTGTTTTATGACTTATTTTGTACGTATACAGAATATATGATAGCTAGTGATGAGCGAGCACTAAAATGCTCAAGTGCTCGGTATTGAAGATGAGGGAGCACTAAAGTGCTCAGGTGCTCGGTACTAAATTGTTCGGGTGCTCGGTTCTAAAGTGTGTGGGTGCACTAAAGTGCTTGGGTGCTCAGTGGTAAAGTGCTCGGGTCCTTGGCACTAAAGTGCTCAGGTGCTCGGTACTAAAGTGTCTGTGTGCTCGGTACTAAAGTGCTTTGGTGCTCGGTACTAAAGTGCTTTGGTGCTCGGTACTAAAGTGCTTGGTTCCTTTGTATTAAATTGCTCTGGTGCTTGGTGCTAAAATGCTCGAGTGCTCGGTACTAAAGTGCTCGGGTGCTCGGTACTAAAGTGCTCGGGTGCTCGGTACTAAAGTGCTTGGGTGCTCGGTACTAAAGTGCTCGGGTGCTTAGTACTAAGGTGCTTGGGTCCGTGGTACTAATGTGCTCGGGTGCTTAGTACTAAAGTGTTTGGATACTCGGTGCTAAAAAGCACAGGTGCTCAGTAGTAAAGTGCTGGGTGCTCAATAGTAAAGTGCTTGGGTGCTTGGTACTAAAGTGCTCAGGTCCTCAGTACTAAAAACTTGGGTACTCAGTACTAAAGTGTTCTGGTGCTTGGTACTAAAGTGCTCAGGTGCTCAGTACTAAAGTGCTCGGTACTAAATGTTCGGGTGCTTGGTACTAAAGTGCTTGGGTGCTCGGTGCTAAAGTGAGCGGGTGCTCAGTACTAAAGTGTTTGGGTACTCAGTACTAAAAAGCTCAGGTGCTCAGCAGTAAAGTGTTGGGTGCTCAGTACTAAAGTGCTTGGGTGCTTGGTGCTAATGTGCTTGTATGCTCAGTACTAAAGAGCTCGGAACTAAAGTGCTTGGTTGCTCAGTAATAAAGTGCTCATATGCTTGGTACTAAAGTGCTCGGTTGCTTTGCACTAAAGTGCTTGGGTGCTTGGTACTAATGTGCTCGGGTGCTCTGTGCTCAGTGCCCGTATGCTCAGTACAGTCCCTGACAAAAGTTATGTCGCTTATCCATGTTATGTAAATAAAAGCTTATAACCTGACGTTAAATTCATCCATTGGTTTTATAAATTACTCTTTTGAAAGCTGAAACCCTCCCAAATGTGGTTTAGGTTAAGAAAATAAATTGCCATCAATGCTGCAATATTGATCATTTAATGAACACAGAATTGTCAGATTTTTACAAGACAAAAGTTTTGTCGCCTGGTCATATAATGCCCCAATCCTAGTTTACATCCTCACCTGTGCTCCGTAAATGATCGGTTAATTACTGGGTGTGTATAAAAAGAAACCCAGCACCCCAGACCTTCACTTGAACTGCAACTTGAGCTCTGACAACATGCCAAAAATCCACCCTGCCACCAAAGCCTTAATTATCAAGAGGCTGAAGACCAGATCCACTGCAGAGATGGCTGACACCTTTAATGTGTCTCAGCGTCAAGTACAAAGAATTAAAAAAAGATTTGGAGACTGGAGATGTTTTTGACAAGCCCAGGTCCGGCAAACCCCGCAAGACAACTGCTCAGGAGGAACGTTTGTTGGTTAGAAAATCCAATGCAAGTCCCTCTTCCACTGCAGCAGAGCTCCTACAGGTCTGGTCACTTCAAGTTCCTGGGTCAACTAGAACAGTTTGTAGGATTCTGTCTCGAAATGGCCTCCATGGTTGAATCAGTGCCCAGAAGCCAGCACTAAACAAAAGGCAAATAAAAAACCGTGTGGCATTTGCAAAGTCCCACAGCCTGCTAAATAGATGGATGCTGGAAAAGTGGCAGAAGGTGGATTTCTCTGATAAATCTTTATTAGAATTACACCACAGCCGCCACAAATACTGCAGGAACCTACTGGAGCCCGTATGGATCCAAAATACACCCAGAAAACAGTTAAATTTGGTGGTGGAAAGATCATGGTCTGGGGATACATTCAGTATGGGGATGTGCAAAACACTTGCAAGGTGGAAGGCAATATCAATAGCCTAAAATATCAAGACATTAGCTACCTCTTACATTCCAAATCATAAAAGGGGTCAAATTCTGCAGCAGGATGGTGCTGCATCTCATACATCCATCTCTACAACAAAGTTCCTCCAGGCAAAAAAGATTAAGGTGCTCAAGGACTGGGCAGCCCAGTCACCAGACATGAACATCATTGAGCATGTTTGGGGTAGGATGAAAGAGGAAGCTTGGAAGACAAAACTAAAGAATCTAGATGAACTCTGGGAGGCATGTAAGACTGCATTCTTTACTATTCCTGATGACTTCATTAATAAGTTGTATGAATCATTGTTGAACCGCATGGATGCAGTCCTTCAAGCTCATGAAAGTCACACAAAATATTAAATATGACTCTAATAGCACCACAACTTCATTCACCAATGTTATGCAACATATATTTGTATTTTAAGTTAATTATTTGTTTGAAAATCACATTACTTTCTGTGGGCGACAAAACTTTTGTCTTGCCAAAATCTGACCATTCTGTGTTCATTAAATGATTAATATTTCAGCATTGATGACAATTTATTTTCTTCACCTAAACCACATTTGGGAGGGTTTCAGCTGTCAAAAGAGTAATTTATACAACCAATGAATGAATTTAACGTCGGGTTACAAGCTTTTATTAACATAACATGGATAAGCGACATAACTTCTGTCAATGTCTGGGAACTTGCTATCTACCTTATGGAGACAGCTAAGTAGGTGAGGAGATTGTAGCCACATCCCCCCTCTAGGAAATATGTAAATTTGCACTTCATTAAGGAAGTGGAATAACTCCAGCGCCACATTTAAGCAGCTCCTCAAAGTCATAATCGCTTTCCAACAAGCTTTTAATATGACTAAGGCTGGTTTCACACTACGATTTTATCAGTTCCGATGCTGTCCGATAAAAATCGGACAGCATCGGACCGATTTTGGGCCCCATGCAGCCCTATGGGCATCGGACCGAATCGGATGTGCACTAAATGCCATCCGATTTGGTCCGATCCGATTCTGTCCGATTTTTTTATCGGTGCAAAGATCGGAGCCTGCTCCGATTTTAGCACCGAAAATAAAATCGGACAAACTCAGATCGGACCAAATCGGATGGCATTTAGTGCACATCCGATCCGACCCGATCAACTTGACATGGGGTCCTATGGAGCAGGGTCCGAGGAAACATCTGATGTCTCCTCGGACCCGATTTCAGTGTACTGAGCATGCTCAGTACACTAAAATAGCTCCAAAAGTGAATGAATGGGTTAATTAAAAAAAAAATCTATGCTCACCTGTCCACGAGGCCCCCGGCGTCTCCCGGCGTCTCCGGTGTCTCCAGGTATCTTGCCGTCTGTGCTGACAAGACCTGCCATGATGTCACAATCACATGACTGCCAGTAACAAATAGCCGGCAGTCATGTGATTGTGACGTCACGCGAGGTCCTGGCAGCACAGAACAGCAAGACACCGGAGATGCGCGGGACCGTGCAGGAGTCATGGACAGGTGAGAAAGGAGAGGAGGAGAGGGGAGGACAAGAGGAGAGGAGGAGGACAAGAGGAGAGGAGGAGGACAAGAGGAGGACAAGAGGAGAGGAGGAGGACAAGAGGAGAGGAGGAGGACAAGAGGAGAGGAGGAGGACAAGAGGAGAGGAGGGGGACAAGAGGAGAGGAGGAGGACAGAGAGGAAGGAGGAGGACAAGAGGAGAGGAGGGGGACAAGAGGAGAGGAGGGGGACAAGAGGGGGAGCGCAATGGGGGACAAGAGGGGAGCGCAATGGAGGACCGCGGTAGAAGAGGGGAGGACCGGGGACCATATTGGAGCACCGGGGGAGAGACAGCTGATGACAGCTGACTGGAGGGAGGTGAGGGCAGGCATCAGATAAAATGTCGGAATCGGATGCCTATTTGGCATCTGATTCCAGGCATCAGAAGAATCCGATGCTGTCCGATTTATATCGGACAGCATCGGATTTTAAAAAATCGTAATGTGAAAGTAGCCTAAGAGATTTGTGCCAGATCAGAACCCCAAACTACAGACGCTGCGTTTCGGGGTAACTGCCCCTCATCAGTGTAGTGCACTGCAACTGTCCAGTGCTGAAATTTCAACACCGCGTGTGCAGGGGAGGTACCCGCGGTGCTGAAATTTCAGCCATGGAGCTCTCCATGGTGCTGAATGAGAGCGGCTGCTTTTTAGAGCCGCCGCTTTTAAGTAAAAGGCATCCAGGAAACGATCTGTTTTGTTTGCCGGATCCGGGGCGATCCGGCGCCCATAGACTCTCATATTATGGTCGCCGGATCGCACCGGATCCGGGAGGATCCGGTTTTGTTAGTTTTTTGTACCGGACATAAAAAATAATGCAGACTCCGATTTTGTGTCCGGTGCAAAAAACAAACACAACTGGATCCTCCCAGAAAATCACAAAACCGGAGGCCAAATAAAGCCAATCAGGCACCATAGGGACACATGGGGCCAAAACCGGATCAGGTTCTGTCCAGTTAAAATCGGTCAGAACCTGACACCACAAAACCATGGTGTGAAGCCGGCCTAAGACAATTTGCCGTCATTGAAAACTTCAACCCTACCTGCACAAAAAAACACTTATGTGTTTATGTGAGTGCAAAAATAAAAGCAAAAAGTTATGACTATATAAAAAAGGAACAGAAAAAATGACTAGCGCCAACGTAAGGGGAGCAGAGATTAGTATTAACCCGTTGGCACACTCACTGATCAACAATAATGAATAAATGAATAAAACCTAAGTGATTGTAATATGAAAACTTTTCCATAAAAGGAAAGAAATAAAAGATAATCTTCAATTTCATATTTTCATGTTTTGAAGAATTTCTGTACGAAAACTGAAACATCATCTCGTGAAAGACCAAAACAAGATATTAGGCCAAAAATGCCGTACCCTCCAGCGATTTCTCAGCCATTTGTCTTGTCCCAGATGATTTCACTCCAACGTATTATTGATAGTTTAGAAATTATTCAAATTTAACGGTAATTGTCCCAAGATGAATGAGAACCAGACATGGGAGATACCAGAGGAGCTCGGAGGGTAACGGGAGTATTGTGTCTTTTTTCTATTTGTTCCTGTAGAAAACTCACTGAAGTTTTCTAATCCAAAATGTTTCTAAAATTCTAATTCCTAATTTATGTGAAACCCAGAAAAAGACCAATCAGGACGGCACAATTTCACCTATAGTAGTGAAGAGAACAGGATGCAACGGCGCAGACATTGGGGCGACTGTGGTGACTGAGCCAACAATGGCTTATTACACTTTATGCAACTCAAGGATTAGTGTTTTAAAGGACGCAATGCAGAGGGGTACACCAAAGAAGTTGATAACAGAAGGCCCCAGCGTTAAGGAGAGGGGCCAAGTGGTGACCTCCTTGAACTCACCTGAGTCTGCACTCTGCACTCCCTAACATCCCCATACGGGTCCTTCCCTCTGTCGCCATCACTGGCCTGGAAGTCACCCTGTATCACGATTCCTCCACTCTGCACTCAGGGTGTGCTCGGCTGGGTGATTAAGAGCTTAGTCATCCTATCTGGACCTGGGATGTGCTGGGCTGTTGGTGTTCTGATCGACAGATCAGTCACCCAATCTCTTTTCTAGCTTGTGCTGAGATTCTACAGCTGCTCCATGTCTCCTGTAATTCCCCAGGCTTTTAGCTGTGCAGTTTTTCTCAGAGCACTGCCAGTCTTCGTTTCAGCTCTGTTGTCTTATTTTGGTCTCTTGTATCTGTGCTATGGGAATTGATCTTTTGCTGCCTGACCTTGCCTGTGTGTTACTGTTATTTTGTCTAGTCCCTCTGTTCTGATCCGCTCCTCCCCAGATAACTGACCTCGGTCCATGACTTGACTACACCTCTGTATTGACGTGCTCTCCTGGTACCTGACCTGAATGTTTTAGGCTGCGTTCACACATTGCATATTTTTGCGTGCTTTTTGCGCGCGCTTTTCAAAATACACAATGTGCTTTTTGTCAGCTGGCAAAGTGAATGGGAAATTCACTTTGCCGTGCAGACAGTGCGTAAAAATACGCTGCTCTTTTATAGGAAAAAGCGCCTGCGTAAAAAGAATGACCTTGTCAATTCTTTACGCAGCAGCGCCAGTGCTTTTTCCCATAGGGGCAGCGCTGCTGCATCTGACGTCACAGAGGGGAGGAAGAATCCTGCTTCCTCCTCCCCTGTGTGACACCTGTGATTAGATTTTGCAGTGTATTAATATACACTGCAAAATCAAAGTTAAATAAAGACAAATGTATGAAAAATAATGAAGAATTAAATATTTACCTCTCTGACGAGTGGTCCGGTGTCCGGGAGCCAGGAGCCGCCACTGGAATTGCCCTGCTAGGACCTGTGGTGATATCAGAAGGCGTTACGGTCATGTGATATGTATCACATGACCACGAGCGACCAATCAGTGCCTGTGACATCACGGCAGGCCCTGGCAGGACAGTACATCGCCTGCCTCTGCACCGGAGACCGGAGAAAAGTTGTCGGAGGGTAAGTATTTGATTCTTTATTATTTTTCATACATTTGACTTTATTTAATTTAGATTTTGCAGTGTATATTAATACACTGCGAAATCTAATGGGGCTGTCACACATGTCACAGAGGGGAGGAGGAAGCAGGATTCTTCCTCCCCTCTGTGATGTCACCTGCGCTTTGTGGGTGAAGAAAGCGCAGTGTGTGAAAGCCCCAGCGTATTTTGTTGTGCTTTTTTGCGTGGCCGAAAATCGCGGCGAAACGCGTGCGCAAAAATGCGCAACAAAATACGCAATGTGCGAACGTAGCCTTACTATTTTACTTCTTAGTGTCCATGTGTTGACTAGTACCCTGACTAGTGTGCAGGCCAATGAGACACTAGTCTTACTACTACAATAAAACAACATGAGGAAGGTAAGACAAACAGAAGGAAAAAGACATAACAGACAACACTCTTCAGCTACTCCAATAGGAACTTTCCTGCCGCTAAAGGGAAAAACTCCTCAGCTTCTCCAGAGACAGACTCCTTCAAAGTGGTCAATATACAGAATATGAAATTCAATAGGGACGTGTGTATATAGTGAAAGGGTATGGTCACAAATAACTACAACTGATCTAAAGACTATTAGTTCTCAGCTGGAAAGGAAAGGATCCTTAACCATTTCAATATGTGAAAACAGTCAAGCAAGCAGTAGCAGCAGGGAACTGGGATCTGTTATGTGTTGTGGCCTTCTGATCTCAGATTCCCTAGAGGTCTCATGAGGATGTGACACACCTGTGACATCATCATTCTGCCTTCAGTGCTTGACCGACAAAGTCTGGTTTTCGGTATTTAGTCTTTGGATTCTTTCTGTAGTCAGTATATGGTATTTGGTAACGGGTTTCCACTGGCAAGGGTGCTTCTACTGGAGTGGGGAGTGGGCTTCCACATTTGCAGGACATGGGCTTCCACTGGCGTGGGCGACGGGCTTACGCTGGTGGTGGTCAGGGTCTTCCACTTGCAGACGTCAGACCAAATGGGAGTAGACAGGCACTGACAGCCAGGGGCTGCATGAAAAAAATTATTTTGAGGACTCAAAGGTCCAAAGAAAGAGCAACATCAAACACTCCCCCTTGTTATTCCTCTTCCTATTTCTCCATTACTTGCTTGAGTCATGGATAAACCCCTATAAAGTAGAGAATAACAAAATTACTGCAGCTTAAAAAAAAAGACCCCTATTCCTCTTTGTAGCTAAAGTAGCACAGGTTGCATGTCAACCAACAACTGGAGGTATGGTCTAAAAAAAATAGAAGACCCTACCTGAATGGTCCATGTATTCCCAGTGGAACAATGTACATAATTATATTTTTTTGCAAGCATTATATAGAACTACGGCAGATCAGAGATGGTCCCGGAGAGGAGGGCACAGTGTGGAGCCTACATACAGTGGCAGACCTTCAGCCTGGCGGGCCCTGGTGCAGTGCAGCTGTAGGTGAGGTGCGGGGTGGGGGGGGATGGGTGCTAGCATCTTCAGGTGAGGATCGGGGGGGATGTGCTAGCAGCTGTTGGTGAGAAGCGGGGGGGGGGGGTGCTAGCATGTGGGATTTGCATTGCAAGCGGCACCTACCTGCATTGCAGGTCTGGGAGCCGGGGCTACAGAGGAGAGGAGGGGCAAGGACTGGCAAGGGAAGCGGGAAGCTTCCATCAGTTTACCTCCTCTCCTCTGACACAGGGTCACGGGGGGTCCCCCACAGGTGCTTGAGGGGCCCCCTACCCGGTCGGGGCCCTGGTGCAGCTGAACCAGCTGCACCACGGTAGGTCCGCCCCTGTGCTTATAGTTAGATATACAACACTATGCAAAATATTTAGGCAGGTGTAAAAAAATGCTGCAGAGTAAGAATGCCTTCAAAAGTAGACGTGTAATTAGTTTATTTTTTAAATTAAAAAAAGGCAAAGTGAATGAACAAGCAAAAAAATGGAAATCAAATCAATGGAAATCCTCCCTTGTAGGTACCCACACACAGATTGTGTAGTGAGGTTTCTCCAAACATCTTGGAGATGTAACTCCAGATCTTCTGTGTTTGAGGATTATACAAATCCTTCTCTCTTCATGTGATCCAAAACCAATGTGATGATGTGAGATCAGGGCTCTGTGGGGGCCGGATCATCACTTCCACGATTGCTTGTTCTTATTTACAATGAAGATTGTTATTAATGACATTGCCTGGAAGTTTGGGGTCATTGTATCTGCCAATTCATTATAAAGTACAATACAGAAGTGTCGCTCTCACCCACAAAGTCTCCACAGTTCTGCACCCCCCTATATCTCCACCCTCATCTCTGTCTATCATGCTACACTGATCTAAAGGTGCCGTCACATGCATCAATTTGATGAACGATTTTATTAGCAATCACATGCACGCGCGATCGCTACCAAATCGTTCAGATCGCTGGTGAGCTATCAATGGACTATCGACATCTTGGAAATTATTTAATTATCGTTTCCACGGTGCCTTGCTCCCGCTACCAGGCTGCGGTAAGCGGGAGCAGGCTGTTCTCCACGGTAAACAGCGGGTATATAGGCAGCGCGCTCTGCCTAGATACCCGAAGTATACCTTAGTTACTATCCTTTTCCGCTCACCGGCTGGTATCCAAGGTACACAGCAGGTAACTAGGGTCCCTAGTTACCCGTTGTGTACCTTGGATACCAGCCCATGAGTGGAGAAGGCTGGCAACCAAGGTATACATTGGGTATCTAGGCAGAGCGTGCTTCTTAGATACCCGCTGTTTACCTTGGAGACCAACTCCCAGTGCTTGCAGACAGGTGCTGGGAGATGGCTTATCGGTCGTCTCCCAGTGTCACACGCAGCGATGCTGCGTGTCCACCGGGCGACCAACGATAGATTGGAAGTCCTGTCCTCAAATCAAACGATGAACGATCACCGGACTGATCGTTCATCGTTTGTTGTGTCACACGCAACCATGTTGTTTCGACATCGTTCAAGCGTCACAAAACACGTGACTTTGGAACGATATCGGCAACGATATTGGAACGTGTGATGGCACCTTAAGACTAACACCCTCCATAATCCAAACCCAACACCTCCATCTTCAAGACGTCTCCCATGCTGTACCAGTTTTCTGGAATGCACTGCCCCAATTTAATATATAGCCCTTACTTTTTTAAGCTTCTCCTTTTCATCTGTGTCCACATTCTCCATGCATGACGTAGCACGTGGTAACGATACTTGGAAATGTTGACTGATGACCAGTGTACGCTTGTGAGCAGAGCCCTCACTCCTCCTGTAACTGTTGAACTATGTGTTATTTTATATTGTCTGTACATGTCCCTGCTCGATTGTAGGGTGCTTCAGAATTTTTTGGCACTATAAAAATAACATTATTATTATAATATTCTCATAAGGGTCCTTGATGTCACCCCCCCATCGATCAGATATTGAGGCCAATCAAATGGATTAATCATCAATAAAAAAGAGGTGGCCAGCATCTTTGAGTCTAACTCTACACCTAACTTTAAACTAGCCCCTAGCCGTAATTATATGTCTTATTAGAGTAAGAAAGTGTAACAATATAAAATCAGCTCTTGCACATTTATTAGCCACTTATCCTCCATCCTCTGTCATCTTGGTTGTTGATTATTCAGAGCCAAGAGATGGAGATGAATTTGTCATCAGCGCTCTGAATAGGCAGCAACCAAGATGACTCTATTATACCGAGCTTTGCCATTTTGGTTGCTGCCTACCCAGAGTGCAACAGCCAATTACTTAGGCCCCTTTCACATCAGCGTTTTCGCTGAATTACGGTAGACCGGGCAGAATTACCGCATCTGCCGCATCTGCCCCCTAACGGATGACTTGTGGCAAGAATGCGGCAAGCCCCCATTCATTCTCGACGGACTTGCAGCAGGTTCGACAAATGTAGGTTTTGCCGCGATCCGGCAGTTGCGGCAGGTCAAAAATACACAGCTAGCAGTCTTTTTTTTCACCTGCCGCAAGTGCTGGATCCGGCAAACTGCATTTGCTGCACCTGACCGCAATCCCCATAGAGAACGATTGGGGCTTTCCGCAAGTGTGCCCCCAGTGCAGCCATTACGCGGTAGATGCGGTAAATCTGCTAGATCCACTGCAAATTTAAAAAAAACGCTGATGTAAAAGGGGCCTAACTCATCTTACATGTGGCACCCCACATAAGCAGGGAACAGGTGTTCTCTGCACCGCTTCAATAAAAAGCAGAGTTTGCAGGTGCTAATCACTTGAGAGTTGGGGCATCATTAGGTACAAAAATGTTATTTACATGAGATTTCCAATACGGGTAATTAAAGCCTTTCTCATATCTTCTGCACCCGGCATAACCGGTTCCTATACAGACTAATATTCCTAGCTGCACTGTCCCTGGTGGCTCCTGCACAGACTGCAATAACCCTAGCTGCAACACTAAGAAACCATTACTTGGACCTGGCTGCCTGAAAGGCCGTTGAGTTGTTCCTCGTAACTACTTAAGAACCAGAGGGAGATAACTGAGCAATATAATCCAGGATAAGGAAAGCTTGCAGAGATAGACAAGGATCCAAGGAGTAGAAATATAAAACACATGCACTAGTGGAAAGAAGTGACATTACTACTGCCAGTAATAATAGCCTTGATAATACCAATCTGGTCTCTTCCTGAAAGGCAAAAATCCTTGCCAGTGGGGCTGGATCTACTAGCAGGATCCACACAGGCATATAGCCAGCATAGAAGTCCACCAAAAAGAAGGAATAAATAGCCACAACTGAATGTGATAGGACAGAGCAAATGAAAAAAATGAAAACACCTGCTGACCGCAAGTCAAAGGGATAGAAGCAAAGGTAAACGACAATGAGAACTTAGAAAGTAATTGACCATGCTGTGGCTCTGTGGAGAAGAAACCGACCACACATCACAAGGTCAGCAGATTGCATCCCGGGGCATGACAAAAATATTGTGTCTCCATAGACTTTTTTTGCCCCTGGTACTCACTGGGGATAGGAGATTTAATGTTAAGTTTCCTTTTTATTCTATGTATACAATTAGTGTCTATTCTACAATACCGTAGTACATTGTGTATTGACATTATTGACCTTATATAATAACTTTTCTAAAAGGGAACCAAGAGGCCGGGAAGGCCTTGACCGCATGAGCTGTGTCTTAAGGAAGCGTTATCCATGCCGATCCTGCACATAAAGAACCCTTTATTATATGAATGTGGATAGGATGGCACCACGCCAGCCGAATACTACACATCCGTGCAGCCACAGGCATTGTGTGAGCCTCGGGGACCTCTGATCCTACAACAGGAATTATCTGCCATAATTCCACAATTAAATGAAAACTCACAAATGTGAAGCTTTTTCTGTAATGTCATTTATTTATAGACGTGTGAAGATATTACAGCGGGGAATGTCTATAAGGGAAGCTTTTACGAGGAACAGTATGAGCACGTCCAAGGGTGTGCCATCCGAATACAAATCTACAGCACAAAAGCCAAAAATACAGAGAGCCATTTATAGGAAGTTATTAAAATACATTGAAATTTGAATATTTGCAATTAGTTCCTTAAATGGTTTCTGTCTATTCAGAAAACTTCATGTCATTTGATATGAAAAAAATAGTCTCCAAGATACATTATTCATTTTTTTGTTGTCTTACATCCCCCAAAAATCACTCCAAAGTGCTGTCCACTAAATGCCCCATTCTGAATAAGTATCTGTATCTATCTACTGTATCTATCGGTATCTAGCAGTAATGCCAAGACAGATAGGAGGAAGTGTAGGAAGGGCTTAATCTCTACAGGAACTTG
This sequence comes from Allobates femoralis, assembly GCA_033576535.1. Taxonomy (NCBI): domain Eukaryota; kingdom Metazoa; phylum Chordata; class Amphibia; order Anura; family Aromobatidae; genus Allobates; species Allobates femoralis. Next base: position 29,132,775 of record JARQOC010000003.1, read on the forward strand.
GAGCAGGTCTTTATCTATCTACCTCAATAGGGGGAGGGTCTTTGTCTCTATACAGGAAGTGTGGGAAGGTCTTTGTCTCTATACAGGAAGTGTGGGAGGGTCTTTGTTTATCTACAGGAAGTGGGAGAGGGTCTTTGTCTCTATACAGGAAGTGTGGGAGGGTCTTTGTCTCTATACAGGAAGTGGGAGAGGGTCTTTGTCTCTATACAGGAAGTGGGGGAGGGTTTTTGTCTCTATACAGGAAGTGGGGGAGGGTTTTTGTTTATCTACAGGAAGTGGGAGAGGTCTTTGTCTCTATACAGGAAGTGTGGGAGGGTCTTTGTCTCTATACAGGAAGTGTGGGAGGGTCTTTGTCTCTATACAGAAGTGTGGGAGGGTCTTTGTCTCTATACAGGAAGTGTGGGAGGGTCTTTGTCTCTATACAGGAAGTGTGGGAGGGTCTTTGTTTATCTACAGGAACTGGAGGAGGGTCTTTGTCTATTTATGGGGAGATGGAAAGGTCTTGTCTCTCTACAGGAAGTGGGAGAATGTCTTTATCTACATAAAATGCGGGAGGGTTTTTGTCTATCTCCATGCCATGAAGTGGGGGAGGGTCTTTATCTACAGGAAGTGGGGGAGGGTCTTTATCTATAGGAAGTGGGGGAGGGTCTTTATCTATAGGAAGTGGAGGAGGGTCTTTATCTATAGGAAGTGGGGGAGGGTCTTTATCTATAGGAAGTGGAGGAGGGTCTTTATCTATAGGATGTGGAGGAGGGTCTTTATCTATACGATGTGGGGGAGGGTCTTTGTCTATCTCCATGAAGTGGGGCAGAGTCTTCATCTACAGGAAGTGGGGGAGGGTCTTTATCTATAGGAAGTGGGGGAGGGTCTTTATCTGCAGAAAGTGGGAGAGGGTCTTTATCTATCTACAGGAAGTGGGAGAGGGTCTTTATCTATCTACAGGAAGTGGGAGAGGGTCTTTATCTATCTACAGGAAGTGGGAGAGGGTCTTTATCTGCAGGAAGTGGGGGAGGGTCTTTATCTACAGGAAGTAGGGGAGGGTCTTTATCTACAGGAAGTAGGGGAGGGTCTTTATCTACAGGAAGTAGGGGAGGGTCTTTATCTATCTACAGGAAGTGGGGAAGGTTTTTATCTGCAGGAAGTGGAATAGGGTCTTTATCTACAGGAAGTGGGGGAGGGTCTTTATCTGCAGGAAGTGGGGGAGGGTCTTTATCTGCAAGAAGTGGGGGAGGGTCTTTGTCTATCTGCTCATACTCTACTGTCAATCACACTGCTTGCAGTCATGAAATTTTAGTCTGGAGAAATCAAATTATATAACAATGGCAATGGATGCTTGGAAGTGATGTGGTTCCAGCTCTTTAGTGCTTTCAGAAAAAAACAATATAGCACTGCTGGAGCAGCAACGACTGATGAAGCAGTGCTGTGAAATCAAATATTAAAATAGTAATCTTGGACCAACAAAGACTGATCAGCAGTGCTGGAATAGCAAATAGTAATTTAGCAATGCCAGAACAGCAAAGACTGAAGTAGCAGTGCTGGAACAGCAAATAGTAATATAGCACTGCTGGAACAGCAAAGACTGATGAAGCAGTGCTGGAACAGCAAATAGTAATATAGCACAGCTGGAAGAGCAAAGACTGATGAAGCAGTGCTGGAAGAGCAAATAGTAATATAGCACTGCTGGAACAGCAAAGACTGATGAAGCAGTGCTGGAATAGGAAATAGTAATACAGCAATGCTGGAACAGTAAATACTGATGGAGCAGTGCTGAAAGATCAAATAGTAATATCGCAATGCTGGAACAGAAAATACTGATGTAGAAGTGCTGGAATAGCAAATAGTAATATATCAATGCTAGAACAGTAAAGAATGATGTAGCAGTGCTGGAAAAGGAAATAGTAATATAGCAATGCTGGAACAGCAAATACTGATGTAGTAGTTCTGGAGAAGCAAATAGTAATATAGCAATGTCGAAACAGCAAAGACTAATGTAGTAGTGATAAAATAGATAATAGTAATATAGCAGTGCTGGAACAGAAAATGTTGATGTAGCAGTGATGGAACAATGACGACTAGATCAGCAGTGGTGGCCGATGTAGCAAAGTTGGAATGATGACTGGAGTATCAGAGTGAATTGCTTTCCAGCATGACAATAACAGGACCATCACTGTCTGAATTCATCCTGCTGTCAATCACATCCTAGGTTCATGTTTGGTCGCTGCAGCGTTACCAGCCAAAGAAGAGAAGCCACACAGAGCTCAGTGCTGGGTCCCTCCCTGGCTCTGCAGTGCTACATATTGGAGGATGCTGCCATATGGTCTGAACCATGAAAGGAATCTGTCAGCAGCTTTTTGCTATGTAATCTGATGACAGCATGCTGTAAGGATAACACAAAGATTTCAGCAATGTGTCTCATGATAAAGTGTGTTACCTACAATGTTTGTATCATCACGGGTATCTGATTGGGTCATGCAGCTCTCCAGCATAGCTGGGTGGTGGTCTTCAGGTAGTTAATTCCGGCCTTGATAGTGATGGTCAATTTGATTATTATCGTCCATTTTTAACTCCGTCCTACGTGATGGTATAATCATACTGCGCGGCGTGCTTCTGTATCCAGCCCTGTCCTCTGTGATCTGTGTCTGTCAGTGTTGGAGCAGCTTAGTCTCCTTTATGTGACAGCTATGAATCCGCAGCCATCACCATGTGCGTTCTCTATCATCCCGGGATGCTGAGTGGTGGCAGTACTCACACATCTTGTCAGATTTACTGTATAAGTTACTCCGGTACTGACCTCCACTTCACTCTTGTTATATCCAATAGCTCAGACTTTACTGGGAGTTTGATAGAATTGATGGCAACAACTTTCCTCCCGCTGCAAACATCAAGTGCTGTAAATGGAGCCTGAATGTCAGCTACTCATCACCACGACACGTGTAGAGCGAGAACAATCCCTTTACAACAACCAATGGTACTGCCGTTATGTCGTTCTATAGGGGATTTATTTGTATCAGTTGAAATTATAGTAAAAAAGGTATTCTAACTTATAGGGTTAATTAGATGAATATGTGGCACCCTGGCACCCTGGTTGGGGCACCACAAAACTCTTGGTACACAAATGGAATGTACACAGCAAGCAGCACACACAACTAACAAAACACCTTTCACACCCCTTTACACCCCAGGCCTCTAGGAGGAGCTCCACTGGTTACTTTAAGACAGTTCCCAAGCAGCACCGGAGCCATCACCGGCATCCCACAGGTGGCGTCACGACAAGTAAGAATTAACCCTATCCGTTCAATCACCCCTTTTGATCTGGACCACCGGGCCCCACAGCCTCAGGCACGGAACTGTGACGGGAGAAGCAACGCCCGAGACGTGAAGACCCCGGCTACGGTGAGTCAAATACATTTAAAGGGGTTGTCCAGGTTTGGGATGAAAGTTTGAAGTCACTCCATGTAATGTATCGGCAGACTTTTGAATCCTCAAAGCGTGCACACCACACACTGTCAGGATATCCTGGTGCTGAAGGTGAGAGCAAGTGGTCCCTTGCCAATACATTTATGGAGCGCTAAGGGCCAGGATACTCACTGATTGCTCTATCACGGAGATTGACAACGGAGAAATAACCAAAGAAAAATAATACATATTTGACACCAGTTGGGATGTTCAGCAAGTATATGGTTGGCACTGCAGGGATCCCTGGGAGATAGATAGCAACAGCAGTGCATGCAGGTGGTAAACCCTTCCCAACCAGGGCTGGCTCCCAGGGAGATCATGTGGTACCCCTGCGACCAGGAGGCCGCAGAGTGAACTGCAGCAGGACAGGTAAGACGGTCAGCTCACAAAAACACACACACACTCCAACCCTGAGCCCAAGTCGCTTCATGCCAGGCGAGTGATGGCGGGAGTAGCTGACGCACCCCAGGGTTATGTGGACTCGGGTATCTGGGCCCTCAGCTGCGGTTGGGATGTCACTGGTGGCCTGCCCAGACCCATGGCCCTGATGGTCAGCTTAAAAAGGGGGAATTGAAATAGGAAACGTTTGTCGTGACGCCACCTGTGGTTTCTGGTGATTGCACCAGCGCTGCGTGGGGCCTCCAGGGATGATGGATGGGCAGCTTGGTGTTGAAGCTCCCCATAGGTGGATCTGGATTCCTGGGGAGTTTGGTAATGAAGATGAGGGATGGAGCAGGGATTTGGCCGGACTGTTAGGTAACGGGACAGTCTCTGTAGATGGCAGGTTCAAAGGTTGAGGAATTGACACACACACCATAGGTTGTTTCTTTATCTTTTACTGATGGTTTGGTATGTAAAAGTCCAGGGACTGTTGGGTGGTCAAGAAGCACTTCTGGATCTCCACAGTGAGTGGGTATAAGGCCTCCTTGTCTCTTTTCCCATGTGTGTGAAGCCCTGTCCTCTGTGAAACTTGGCTGGCCTCCTCTGCTCTCTAATCACCTGTGCTGTAGTTGGGAAACCCACAATGGACTGCCGCTGTTCCTCTCTCCACAATGCCTGGCTCCCTTTTTGGTGACTGCACAGATGCCCGGGAGACTGAAGTCTCCACGGTAAACCGGTATTCTCTGCTAGGCTAGGTGCTCTCCGGTAGACTCGGACTCCGGTGTCCGGATGTTTTCTGGAGTGAACCAAAGATGTATCCTCGGTCCACAATTTACTCTTTCTCCGTTCTCTCCTCGCCTTCCGACCCCACTCTTGGGCCCTGCAGGACTACTCTGAAGGCTGTTCAGGGTCACTGGCTCGGGCCTAGCGTGGCACCGATCACCAGAACGTCTTCACAGCTCTTCTAGCGTCTGCACACTCTAACTAACTCTGCCCCCAGCACCAGTATTTATAGGGGATCTTGCCTAAGAGCAGCAAGTTTAGCTCCCCCTACTGTGCTGGGGTGGAAGGTGTTGTTCGTGTCTGTGTACCCAATGTGGAAATCCATCCATGCTGTAGGTGAGTCTGTGGTTATCTGTAGCGACAGGGTGCTACATAGCTATGTGTGGGTGGGAAGTAGACAAGGGGGTGGAGGAATTAGACTCCAAAAAGGACCTAGGAACACTAAGTTGGGCGAGACGATCGATAGCTTCCTACAGTGTTGGCCAAAAGTATTGACACCCCTGCAATTCTGTCAGATAATACTCAGTTTCTTCCTGAAAATGATTGCAATCACAAATTCTTTGGTATTATTATCTTCATTTAATTTGTCTTCAATGAAAAAACACAAAAAGATTTGTCCTAAAGCCAAATTGGATCTAATTCCACACCAAACATAAAAAAGGGGGTGGACAAAAGTATTGGCACTGTTAGAAAAATCATGTGATGCTTCTCTAACTTGTGTAATTAACAGCACCTGTAACTTACCTGTGGCACCTAACAGGTGTTGGCAATAACTAAATCACACTTGCAGCCAGTTGACATGGATTAAAGTTGACTCAACCTCTGTCCTGTGTCCTTGTGTGTACCACATTGAGCATGGAGAAAAGAAAGAAGACCAAAGAACTGTCTGAGGACTTGAGAAACCAAATTGTGAGGAAGCATGAGAAATCTCAAGGCTACAAGTCCATCTCCAAAGACGTGAATGTTCCTGTGTCTACCGTGCGCAGTGTCATCAAGAAGTTTAAAGCTCATGGCACTGTGGCTAATCTCCCTAGATGTGGACGGAAAAAAAAAATTGACGAGAGATTTCCACGCAAGATTGTGCGGATGGTGGATAAAGAACCTCGACTAACATCCAAACAAGTTCAAGCTGCCCTGCAGTCCGAGGGTACAACAGTATCAACCCGTACTATCCGTCGGCGTCTGCATAAAAAGGGACTGTATGGTAGGAGACCCAGGAAGACCCCACTTCTCTCCGAGACATAAAAAAGCCAGGCTGGAGTTTGCCAAAACTTACCTGAGAAAGCCTAAAACGTTTTGGAACAATGTTCTCTGGTCAGATGAGACAAAAGTAGAGCTTTATGGGCAAAGGCATCAACATAGAGTTTACAGGAGAAAAAAAGAGGCATTCAAAGAAAAGAACACGCTCCCTACAGTCAGACATGGCGGAGGTTCCCTGATGTTTTGGGGTTGCTTTGCTGCCTCTGGCACTGGACTGCTTGACCGTGTGCATGGCATTATGAAGTCTGAAGACTACCAACAAATTTCGCAGCATAATGTAGGGCCCAGTGTGAGAAAGCTGGGTCTCCCTCAGAGGTCATGGGTCCTCCAGGAGGACAATAACCCAAAACACACTTCAAAAAGCACTAGAAAATGGTTTGAGAGAAAGCACTGGAGACTTCTAAGGTGGCAGCAATGAGTCCAGACCTGAATCCCATAGAACACCTGTGGTGAGATCTAAAAATGGCAGTTTGGAGAAGGCAGCCTTCAAATATCAGGGACCTGGAGCAGTTTGCCAAAGAAGAATGGTGTAAAATTCCAGCAGAGCATTGTAAGAAACTCATTGATGGTTACCGGAAGCGGTTGATCGCAGTTATTTTGGCTAAAGTTTGTGCAACCAAGTGTTAGGCTGAGGGTGCCAATACTTTTGTCTGGCCCATTTTTGGAGTTTTGTGTGAAATGATCAATGTTTTGCATTTTGCTTCATTCTCTTTTGTGTTTTTTCATTGAAGACAAATTAAATGAAGATAATAATACCAAAGAATTTGTGATTGCAATCATTTTCAGGAAGAAACTGAGTATTATCTGACAGAATTGCAGGGGTGTCAATACTTTTGGCCAACACTGTATGAGAGAGGAGTAGTCAGAGAGATCTCTTGGAGGGTAGTGGAGAAGGGAAAGCATCCCCAAGCCGAGACACCCTTCAGCTGAGTACTGACTAACAGAGACTGAGGACAACGGGGCCCAGCGGCCTGCACCAGTAATGGCCATCCGGGAGCCCCAAAAGCTGAGAACCGTGGATAGTAGAAGGAGCCAGGTGAGCCCAACTAACCCGGGTAAGTGGTGGCTGGGCCAGAGAACCAGAGTGACGGCTCTGTAAATGTGGCCTGACACGCTTTATGCCCCTAACCACAAGACACCTGGAGGAGTACGGGACCTCCAAGTCTCCGAGACCTAACAACCAGTACGGAGTAGGACAAAGCCATCCGACTAGGTCTAGTAACACAGAGTGTGGGATAACTCACTGTACAGCCCGTGAAGAATAGACCGAACCCATAGCCGAGAGGACAGAGACAACAGAAGGGCAAGAGAGGTACACTGAGGGGAGTGATGCAGAGGAACCATCCCCGCTGCAGTAAGAGCCCCAGCCGGTGACTATTGCGCGGACCCAGTCCACAGCTTGCGTGCAAAGAACTGTGTCTTGAGTTAACAAGTGAAGTAAAGTACCTGGTCAACTCAAGCTCTGTGTATGTGACTCACCGTGGCCGGGACTCCGGTTTAGACAGGCTGTAGCTCCTTCCTCCTTGTCAAGGGTGGGCCACGCCTGCCGGTAGTGGGGCCCGGTTGAGTGCAGATCAAAAGTTGAAGACGTCTTGTAGGAACAGATTAAAGGGGTTTAATTTATTCGTGACGCCACCTATGAGTTGTTTCGGTAATCGTTACCGATGCTGCGGAACCTCCGGGGGATGGACAGCAGCAAGATGGAACGCTCCCCACAGGCTGAGCGGTGATCCCCGGAGGTTGGAGCTGCTTAAGATGTTGTGCGGCAGCTGCGGTTACCTTGTAGTGCGGACGGACAGTTCATAAGGAAGCACGGACACAGAAAGTCTTTGCAACGGGTCTTTACTCTAACCAGCAGGCAGTACATGGTATACAGTTTTACGGGTAGTGGACCGGGTGGACTCAGCAGTGATAGGTGTCCCTTAGAGATCCGTAAGTGTTCCTCCATTCTAGCTAAGTGTTTTGCCATTGTCGCCCAGGAATACCAGGTCGGGTACGGGGAGGCTGCTTCAATGCCCTATCCAAGATGTACGTTGTGGATGTTTTGGGGAGCCTTGGGTCCCTCGGTGGGTACACCGTTGGTTAGACGACTGGAAGTTGGCTGGTGGTGGGGTGCTCCTGTGAAGCTGCTCCTCCACTCTTCTGGTTCGCGTAGCAGAGGTGAACTGCTGCCAGCTTCGGTACCAGTGAACCGGCTGTGAGTTGGGCACGGGGGTATTTTGGAACCCGTGGTTAATAATGCCCGATCCCGGTTGTTGAGGCCTCAGGTGCTGACACCCGACCGGTGACGGCCCGGGGGTTGCACGGGGTGCGGAGCCCCCGCTCCTACTCCAAGTTCAAGTTCTCTGTTCTAGACTCTGATCTAGACTCCTCTACAGACTAAGTGTCTGTTCTCCCTACACACATCCCTAGCACTCCGCCCACCAGGACCCTGGATTGGCCCTCTGTTCTAGGTGATGCATGCAGGGTTGGATCTCAAAGTTAACCAGATCACTGCTGTGTCAGAGAATATTGCGGCTGCATTTATGGCTGCAATACCCTCTTGTGACGCACTCGTTGCGGGGCGCCACACTCCCCCTTGGTTGAATACGCTTGTCCCCAAGCGTCACACTACCCACATTACAGAGGTTTTTATATTTTATAACAGGTAATACACTTTTATTAATGACAGGGCATTATGTTGCATAAAAGTGAAACAGTAGAATAAACAGGTTAACACATTGCGCGGACCCGGCGGGCAGTCGGCTGTCCTTAGGTAAAAGTTCAGGCTGTAGCTGCCAAGTCGCGGTGTTATTTGCAAACAGGAAGAAGTCTCTTGGTGAAAAGTTCAAACAACAAGTCACTTATGGAGGGCAGTGTTCCGGACTCGTATAGCGAACCACCCGTCACAGCATATATGTCGCTCATAGGTTACAATGTCCCCTCTATATAAGTCTCGGTTAGGATGCCCTCGCGGTAGGTGCGATTCCACATCACGGCGCCCCACGAACACTTCAGTACTCACACCCTCCTCCCTTACGAATCCCCACCCGGTGGATAAGTTAAAGGTGCTCACCCATCCGGTTTTACGGAACTCATCAGTCAATGGAGATTGGCGGCGGACTTCAGCGCGGGCCTGCATGTTGGCGTGCAGCCGAGTGTGCCACTCCTCCCTTCGGATGCGACGTACCTCTTCGTCGGAGTGGTGCGGCGTGTGGATAAAGTTCATGGAATACCGTACACCTCACACTAGACCTTCAGTCCAGCTTGTCTGATGAGAGTTAATCATTTGATGGATAATAGCATTTCCTTCTGCTGCTACTCTTTAGTTTCAAGGTTTCTCAGATCCTGGAACTACCAATACCACCTTGCTTTTGGTTCCTGTGTGTTCTTCTCCAGATGGGCAGGCTCTAAGAAACTGTGGTGAGCAGATCCCTGACCCTTTTTGTGTTACTGTGCCCATGGGAACTACACCTGCTGCTGGGTGTGAGGGACCCAAACAGCTCTTGTCACTCAAGCGCCGGCCAGAGGAGAGGTGGCAAATTTGAAGCATGCAGGGTGGGATCTGCAGCCGGGGGGCGGTGAGACGTTTCCCCACCAGGACTCTATACCAGCCTCCGTGACTCAATAGGAGGCAAGCTCTGGAAAGAATATAAGTTCATTTCACAGGTATGTGGGGTCAGGCTGGGCACATACAGGGGATACTTCAACCCCTTTTAGATGATGTGTAACTTGGTGGGCACAGTGTAAAATGCCCTGGGGGGGTGACAGGTTCCCTATAATAAAAAGGTCCGGTAGTGTACGCTTGGAAGGAGAGTCCCCAAAAGTGTAAGGTAGGATGGAGATCGCACACTGTGAGATGTAGTGGTGAGGAGCCCAGCATTTGATTTGGTTGGACCCTTGGGGTCACCCCCCAAACTTGAGTACAAGAATTGGGACATGGGTCCAGGATATAAGTGAGTGTTACCCCTCCTTGCATTGTTTTTTGACCCTAACCCTAGGCAGGCTCTTGGGAACCTAGTGACTCCCCTGGTACCTGCAGCAGTGGAGCCCAACATGGACTCAGGCAAATGAGTTGTAATGGTGATAGCAGTAAAGGAACCTTGTCTAACAGTTGCCCTAATTGTTTCTAGGAATGGATTCCTTTGGTTGGAATAGGTGTGGAGCCAAGAAAAGACTATATAAGCTTACAGTGAATCACCATGGTGATGGATGGAAAGGGTGAGAGTCTAAAGGTATCGGGATGCCAAGAGCAGTCTACAATAAATTCAATCGAAATGAATAATTCCAAGAATGTAACATTCAAGAATTGTGCCCATGTTAAACCAGACTGTTAGAGTAAAAGATTGTTGGAAAGACTGCTGAACACCTTGTCTACATTGACTTAAGCCGTGTTAAAAACTGTTGCACTGGGGAGTCAGCTGGGGCGGCATAGCTAATCCAGTTCTGCTCCGCAGCCGAGGCTCGGCCTTGCCCGTGACTACTGAGGCCTCACGCCGTCCTCCCAACAGCCTTTGTTGGTGATGAAGCTCCAGACACCTCCTATATGGAGACACTAGTTGCCTGCATTGCTCAGGTGGATTTTGGCCCATTCTTCCACACAAACACTCTTCACATCCTGCAGGTCCCTTGGATCCTTCTATGATCTCTGAGCTTTAGTTCCTCCCAGACATTTTCGATTAGATCCAGGTCCGGCAATCGGCTCGGCAGATTGTCATTAGGAATGTCTTAGTACATTTGTCCATTCATCCTTCATTCAATGATATAGTTTGCCAGGGCCGTATGTGAAAAAGAGTAACACACTATGATGTTTCCACATCCAAACTTCACTGTTGGTGTTTTTGGGTGATTTGCCTTTTGACCTCCAAACATGGGCTGTATTTTGTCATCCAAAGAGTTCACTGTTGGTTTCATCTGTCCAGACTATTGATGACCAAGCCTTAGGATAGGCCATCAAGATAAACGTAGCGGAGTAAACCTTTAAGCTTCCTACTATGTGTATCCCACATATGGCACCTAGATAGGGATTTTTTTTTCCCAACCTCAACTGGGGAATCTAACATTAAAGCATGTAAGATGAGCAAAAGCATATGTTCTTGGCTTTTAACAATAGCTGACAGAAGCCGTACATTCACATTGTGTATTAGAATTTCTCTATATACAAAGGCCGAGATCTGAACATTGCCAACAACACAGTGACAATAGTATCTGTATGTCAATTCAGAGTTACCCACTCAATGCTATTCAATATAAACTCAGCACAGCTGTCAGCCATGCTACTTTGATCAGATGTCATTAACTCCTTATTGTAACAATCGCCCTCAATGCCTGGCAAAAAAATAATAATTAAATAAAAATAATAAAATACTCACCTCATTCTGCTCCTCCTCTCCAGTCCAATCTCCAGCCTGGTGCAGGAGGTGCAATGAACTGAGGTCATCATGCCACCTAATGTACCTTGGTGTCTCTCTTGCACACCACAGGAAAGTAGCCAGAAGCTTACCTAATCAGAAGGGCAGAGATCTGGCTGGGCGAGAGGGGCAGCCCTGGGGGCAGCAAAATAGTGTAGAACATAATAGACCGGCGGGCAGATGCTAAGGCAATGACTGATTCAACTTGACAAATCTAATGGTGGGTTTACACGTTGCGATATCGGCGTCCAACTCCGACCAAAAGTCACGTGGTTCGGGAGTTGGACCCGATATCGTTCCTGCGTTGTACGGTCTGAACATCCGATACGATGCAGGAACGATGGCAAACCGATATCGGGGGTCGAATGAGCGTGCTATTCCACCGCCCGATATCGGATGCCGGTTGTAGCTGCATCGTCCCGTCTGACAGCCCAACTCCGATGTGTACTGCCACGTCACCCATTCACTCCCATGTTAAATGGTCGTTCCTGGGTTGGGGGGCGTACACATCGTCGGGACGTTGTATCCCGATATCGGGCTGTCTAAACCAGCGATGCGATGCAGGGAAAAGCGCGCTCAAAAAGCGCGCTCCCGCGTCGTTGGCTACGATATCGGGCCGATATCGGGACGTGTAAACTCACCATAAGGCTTTCCAGACCTCCAGAGAGCAATCGGGTCCACTTGGGTTGTGAAGCAATCCGGTTTTTATAATAGGCTCCTATGAGGAGCGTTTCCTGATCCGGTTTTGAGCTTTTTAAAAGCTCAAAACCGGATCAGGTTTTAAAATAAAAACCTGAAGTGTGACCCTAGCCTGAGACAATTTTTTCTCTCTTTTATAGGACAGAAGGCAAGGGTCTAAAGCAGAAGTCCCCAACCTTGTTGACCTTGAGCGACACATTCCGCTCTGAGAGAGGGTAACGAGCCACATCCAGATCACACCCTCTCACAGTAGTTTCATCCAGAGCCCCTATTACCAGTATAATGACAAGAAAAGCTTTTCCACAGAAATAACACCATGGCAGTACACCAAGATCCAGGGGTTCCTACCTTACCCCCATTGAGATCGGTTCTTCTATGTGCGGCTACTTCCAAAAGTCACCATTTGAGACCTGCTCTTTATAGCGTTGCTTACCTAGTTTTTCGGCATCAAGCTGGAAAACAGCCTCAAGCCTCATATCATGGGTCCATGAGCCATATGTGGCTCCCAAGTCACAGGTTGGGGACCCCTGATCTAAAAGAATGCCTGTTAAACTGGCATTCCTTTATTTGATAGTAACAATATGGCTGTCATCCCACAAGCATTCCAGTAGATAGGTGGCATGCTGGCTGGCAAAGCCTATGGTCCATTGACTTATTTTTTCTCCATTTTGCTGCTACAGCTAGTTGTCGTGGTTATCTAGTTCAGATTTACTGTCCCATTGCCAGTGAATAAAATAGCTTGATGTTCACATGCACTGTTATGCTCAGTCTCTTTCCACTTCTTGCAGCATGTTACATTAACCTTGAAGGTCCCCAACAACCCCAGGCAGTGATGAATATGTAGCAAATGGACTGAGAAATTTAGTAGCTTCTTAAAGGATTCAGCAGGTGTTCCTCATCAGCTAACAAAAGTGGATTTACAAGTAACCCAAGCTCCATTTTGCTTGCTGCATGATTTACTGTAATTCATCAGTGTCTTATGCTGCTCATACAGATGCTCTAACATATGCAGTGTTGTGGCTTGCTACAATGGCGTGCTCATTCACAACATTTTGTTTTTGTAGGCTGGAAGGCAAACAGTTTAAATATAAAGACACTCTCCTGGCCACCTTCAAGCAGATAGGTTCTGTAGCAGCGGTCGTCCCCACTGACCATATCCCATGGGTGGCGTCACGACAAATTCCCTGTAAATACCCCCCTTTTTCAACTGAGCCCAGGCCACGGGGTCGGGTCACGACCACCGTGATCCCCCAGAGAAAGCACCGGCCAGGTTCCCGAGTACCCCATGGCCTGGGGGCCCATCACTTATAGAGTTTGCAAAATGGAAAAGATTCCTCAGCTGGCAGCGTGGAAAATATTTCACACTTTTCAGATGCACAGGCGTAGAATTCATTCCCATCATGATCTTAACTAAAGCTCCATTAACATCAGTTGTGACTTCACATGGTCTCAAATTGACTGTAAAAGAAGCAGATCTGCCGTCACCCTCCTACTCTCATGACATCGCTTCCCCATCACCGCGATCTGCTTCTTACGTCTTGTCCACCTCACAAGACTGCTGAGACCCGACCACCAACTCACTCCCATAAAGTGACGGGTACCATTTTCTCAAACAAAACACAACTTTTTTTTTAGGAAAGATAGGAACAAAACTCACATCTTTTACATGTCATATTTTTGGGTCGCAGCTCAAACCAGGCAATCGATTTGCCTAACCAAAAGGGTGTAGGGAGAATTTCTGCTTTCCGGCCTTCCGGTACATGTTTCATTACCACCAAACCTCCACCCATTCTGCAGCTGCAGCATAGATAACACAACAAACAGGAGGGAAAAGCGAGCAACAGATCTGACTCCAGAGAAAGGCCGAATCTGGAGGGCAGAGGGGTGGGAACTGCCCCAGGGAAGGATGCAACTTCCTTCCGCATCACCCTATGGGAGACCTCATGTAAGCCCGGGAGGAGGGAACAGCAGCTTGAATATGTCCCAGTAGCTCTTGCCCCCCCAGTCCAAGTCCCACCATCCAAGATGACTCAAAGTGCCACTACTGTAATGCTCACAGGGTGGACCCACTGGGCCATGGCACCTATCGCCATCTGGAGAGCAAGTCTGAACGATCAATGAATCTTCTGCTAAGGCCACAGGAGGTGTGGACAAGCTGAGCTGGTAGATAGTTGCCAGATGCAGCACCAGGGGTCCCAGTACCATGACAGCAGACTCCAAGGGTTGGCTCTTATGGACAGGCACAGTCTTTGGGTTGGGATAGCTGGGACGACTGAATGCAGGTTGAGATAGTGCAGCAGCAGGTGGGTCCATGTGGTGCTGCAGGACTGATGCAGATAGTGCTGCAGGACTGATGCAGACGATGCTGCAAAACTGATGCAGATGATGCTGCAGGACTGATGCAGATGTTGCTGAGGGACTGAGGCAGATAGTGCAGCAAGACAGATATAGATGATGTGGCCAGACTGATGCAGATAGTGCAGCAAGACTGATTCATATGCTGCGGCTGGACTGATGAAGATGATGTGTCCGGACTGATGCAGATAACGCAGCAGGACTGATTCAGATGGTGCGGCCGGACTGATGCAGATGCTGCGGCTGGACTGATGCAGATGATGTGGCCGGACTGATGCAGATAGTGCAGCAGGACTGATTCAGATGTTGCGGCCAGACTGATGCATATGATGCGGCAGGACTGATACAGATGATGCAGTAGTGGTGGGTCCCAATGAAGGAGTAGGATTGATACAGATGGTGTAGCAGGACTGTAGACAGACATAGGTCAACCAAGGTATAGACACAGGAAACAACAGGGGGACCTGACAACTAGCAGCGTGTCTGTAAGGTATAGACTTCATTGCTCCAATAAATGAAAGCGTCTTAAACGCAGAGTATTTATCAGTCATAAGCAGACAAGCATTTACAGGTACGACAGGCTGGCCCTTTAATAAGTGGGGACATAATGCATGAGTGGCCTCAGCAATGTGGACATGAAGCAGCTGACACGACCTGAGCAGACACTGTATGGATGAGTACATCAAGGCCACCGGTCTCTCTGCTGAGAAGGTGCCGGAGTTGCTGCGGGTACAACAACTACCACAATGGCTGCCACTGCCAGCAGCATCAGCACCATGGCTGACAGAGCCACCAATGCCCAATGTTATTCCAAGTGCAAAGGTTGAATGTTCATCTTTTCCAACATATCACCTGGAAATATTTGTGGTTGTAAAATATCTTTTTTAGCCTCCAGAGGTAAAGTGCAGAACAGACGAAGGAGTAATTGAAGGAGTTGAATGTCTGCAATGCAAAAGTTTAACTTTGGATGAGGAAGACTATGCAGAACACGGACTCGAATTAACATGGTCAATGTCAGAGGTGACATCATCCAACTGTGATTAAAGCGAGTAATGGGCCATATATTCCATAGCGGTGTCGGCTTCCTCCTCTCTAATATGTTTGCTGAAGGCAATAATATCCTGAGTTTGGCAGCAGTACTGCCTGGGCGGGCGGTGCTGGCGGCTTCTTGTGGCTCTCACATTCTCAGCCATTGTACGGGTTTAATTTTCCAATGCACAGTCCTGATTGTTGCCATTGCCACTCTTTCTTTTATTTTCCTTTTGTACAAAATTATAATTAATTTTCAAAATCTTTCCAACCTGAATTATTTTATTCCTTGCCAAAATAACTGAACAATAAAAAGTAGATGGTATCCGGACAAAAAACAGAATGCTAGATTGCTGTGGAGTGTATACATGGAAAGTTTGACTAATGAAATAAGTGTGCAAAAAAACAGAAATGCACGGGGAAATGTCTTTTTTTACAGTTTGCTTTGAACATTAATTTAACAAAATTCTCCCAAAAATGGAAGGAAAAAGAAATGCAGGCAGGTGCACAGTCAAACAGTCAGCACTTGCAACAGAATGCTGTATTAGTTTTGTGTGTATATGTCACGTGTTGGCAGAAGTTGCTGATGTGTGGCTCTGCAGATGTAGGTGTGTGTGTGTTGGGTGCAGGTGTAGGTGTGTGTCAAATCATTCAGTTCCCCACTCTCTCAGAGCCTATTTCCACTTCCTACCACTAGATGTTGCTGATAGAGTTTCACTCTGCTTTGACCATGTGAGTTGTTGGAATGTCTGAGTTTATTGCTGAAGCCCTACTGCAGTGGGTGCACTAGAGGATAGCCATTTCTGAGCATTTGCTGCTGCTATCCCAGTCCGTGGACAGAGGCGAGGGGAAGTTAGAATAGGACTGGTTGAGGAGCATAGGGCAAGGGTTGTTGCTTAGGCCTCCTCACCGTCAGAGGTACCTCTGGGTACAGGATAGGCTAGGGACCCCAGTCTATAGGGTCAGACTAGGTACCCAATTACCTTGCCTTTTATTTCCATCCGGCTTCCATCCCCTCATCTGCTATACCACGCTTGAGACAGTATAGATGTAAAATTTAACTATTGAAATGTGTGCAAAAAAAACCTATTATTTTGTATTTTGCCTTTGTCAATGAGATATCGGGGATTGAATGAGCGTGCTATTCAACCGCCCGATATCGGATGCCGGTTGGAGCCGCATCGTCCCGTCTGACAGCCCAACTCCGATGTGTACGGCTACGTCACCCATTCACTCCCATGTTAAATGGTCATTCCTGAGTTGGTGGGCGTACACATCGCCGGGACGTTGTATCCCGATATCGGGCTGTCTAAAGCGGTGAAGCGATGCAGGGAAATGCGCGCTCAAAAAGCGCGCTCCCGCGTCGTTGGCTACGATATCAGGCCGATATCGGGACGTGTAACCCCACCATCATCCTTTGACCAGGAGATGGGGATTGTGATCACAGGACTCCTTATATTCATTAAAAATTACCTACAAGTGTTTAATAACAATAGGATTTACAAACTGGAGAGTCAGTAAGAGGAATGTTTCCATAGGATCATCTACTTAAATGTCATCTTTAATGAAGATCTGCTATATTCTTCATATTATAAAACAAATACATTTGAATTAAGCCCCATCCTGTTGTTCTGGGGTCACTAGTGGAAATATTGACCTTAAAGGAGTTATCCAGAATTCTATAAACATGACTGATTTATTTTAAAAACAGCGCCACCCCTGTCTACAGGTTGTATGTGATATTGCAGCTCAACTCAATTGAAGGGAATGGGCCTATGCTGTTATACCACATGTCACCTGTACACAGGGGTGGTGCTGTTTATGAAAGAATGTAGTAAAGTTTTATTAATCCTGGACTTCCCCTTTAATGCCTTGTAAGTTCTGTTTGATAATTGGCTACTAATGTAAGAATTAAGGAGGTCTCCTAAGGCTAGGGTCACACATGGCCATCAGTTTTTTACCTTGTTTTCAAAACCTGACCGTTTTTTTTTTAGGGTGCTTTATGACCCTCCTTTGCAGCTCTGCGTTTTTGGGACTTTGCCATTTTTTCCATAAACAATGCCCTAAAAACGGATCCATTTAACCATAGGGCCTCATGTTAAAAAAACAGATCCATTTTCCCATAGGGCCCCATGTTAAAAAAACGGATCTGTTTTTGTGCCTAACTCTAATTACTCCCATCATGAACATGTGAAGATTGAAGCCTGCAGGGGCGCTCCTGCTGCTATTATAGGGCAATTACAAGGATTTTATAACTTTCACCACTGAGTGATTATCGTTGTTGTTTTTTCCTCACCTCTTCCAAGAGCCACAACTTTTTATTCTTCCTTCCACATCGCCGTACGAGGGCTTGTTTTTTGCGGGATGAGTTGTACTATTGAATGACATCATTCATTCTACCACAAAATGTCCTGGAGAATGAGAAAAGACTTGCAAGTGCTTTGAAATTGCAAAAAAAAAGTGCAATTCCACAATTTTTTTTCGTTTTTTATTTGTCATGTTAACTATATGATAAAAGTGACTTTATAAGTTGATTATCTGGGCCAGAATAAGAAGATACTGAACATTTTTTTTTATTTCAATCATAAAAACCCCCCAGAAATTTGTAAAAAAAAAAAAAAAATAAATAAAAATTAGCTTTATTCGCCATTTTCTGAGACCCATGATGTTTTCATTTTTGAAGATACAGGGCTATGTGAGTTCTTACTTTATGTGCCCTGAGCTGACATTTTTACTGATATCATTTTGAGTCAGATACAACATTTTGATCGCCTTTTAATGCATTGTATTGTAACAACGTGGTGGCCCAAAAAACATAATTCTTGCATTTTTATTTTTTTCCCGCTACGCCATTTACCAAATTGATTAATTTACTTCATATATTGATAGCTTAGATTCTTATGAACGCAGCGATACCAAATATGTGTATTTTTTTTAACACTTTTTACTGTTTTATTGCTGTTTTCAGTTCAGCTCCTTTGGGGGCCTCTAAGAGAGTGGGGGCCCTGGGCAACTGCCCAGTCTGCCCCCCATAACGCTGGCTCTTGCTTTATTCCCTGCGCTG
>JARQOC010000003.1:29156319-29238809 GCA_033576535.1 Allobates femoralis
CGCTGGTTCCTTTTTCTCCACCGTGTCGTGGGCGGCTCTTGCTTCCCGTGCTGTCGGCTACACCAAGGGTTGGAGCGGCTGGAGTGAAAGGCAAGCCCCCTTGGCTCACTGTTGGTATAGGGGGTGGACAGTTTTTGGCGCCGCCGGCTAGCCCGTCCCAAGATGGGAGGCTATGACATGCCTCTGGGCCAGAACATAGCATCAGTATATGGCGGCCGCCATTACACAAGTCCTTTGCATACAGTTTATGACACACAGTTTCCAGGCACATGGGACTCGCTTTGACAGGGGTCCAGATCCTTTTTGTGATGCCAACTGTGACGGCCGCAAGGACCAGGGGGTACTTGGTAAACGGCTGGCTAGTTCTTTGGGAGGTCCCAGTGATATGACCCGCTCCATAGCCCTGGCCGTGCAGTGAAGGGGTTATTTACAGGGAATATTAGAAGTCTATTTCATGATGCCACCTGTGGAATTTGGCCAGGGATGAGCGATGCTGCTGGTTTGGGCCTCTGGGGCAGATAGTGCGTCAGCTGAGATAGTACCGCTCCCCTCAGGTGGAGTGGAGCCCCAGGGCTGATGTTAGAGTCTAAAGCAGGGACGGGGCTGTAGTGGTGTAGAAGGCAACAGGGCACCAAAGGAGTAGACAGACACAATTCATGCAGTTCCTTTTTACCTTTACGTGCTGATCGGGCAAAGGCAAACCAGCCCAGTGCTGTGCTCTTTCAGGGTGCGGCCAGGTCAGCTCTGGGACGGTCAAGATCGCTCCACCGAGACACCCTTCATTAGCCTTCCCAGATTGCTCTTTCCCTGTACTGGATTACTCGCCTCTCCTTCCCTGTGCCTTTGTGTACAGGGTCCCAAGCTGATGGCTGCAGCCTTGTCGGGCGACGGGAAAACGTCCCCTGACCCTAGTTCTAGTCACCGTCCTGCGGATTGATCATAGATGGTAGCCACTGCTCAAGCAGATACAGTGGCCTCCGGTTTCCTGATGGAACCTTGGAGTGTTCCCACTAGTGGCTGGTCCCCTCTAGCAAACAGTCTCTCTGCCTGACTCAGGTCGGGACCGGATTCGGGGCCCCAGGAGTGGATCCTCCAGGGAGTCCCCTAAAACTCCCTCTCTCCACATCCTTCCTTGACGCTCTCCTACTCCCTTCTCCACTGACTCTTTTCTCTCTCTCCAACACCACTTCTACCTAGTCCCTCCTCCATCCAGAAGATGGGGCCTTTCCTAAATAGGGTCTGCCCAAGATCCCTTTGCCTGGAGTCAGGATGGTATTGGGTGTAAGTTATGTGTCTCTGGTTTGCCACCCCTATCACCTGAGAGCGGTGATACCACACCTATGGAGTAGGCGTAGCATCACTGTGGTGACCAGTCCGCAGGGATGCCCCACTTCCAACCCTACATTTAAGTTGTCAGACCTGGACCCTCACCAAGAAAAAGTTTGTTAAATGTTGATTAAACTTTCCATAAAATTTTAAGCCTTGTTATCAAGCAATGTTAAAGGGGAAAAGAAAGATATGGTCCTTCTGTCCTGCGTTGCAGAACATTGCACTGCAATAGCTGGCCCTGTTTGACTTTAACCATGGGGATCACTCTATTTTGTGCACCATTTTCCATGTATCTGTCATGTTGGACCATAACAACATTAATCTTGTTGAGTTTGACTATGAAGGACACTCAAAAAGCTTACCAAAAATTAATTGTGACTACTGAAAATGACTTCTAAGTTGCATGACATTGTAAGTACATTAACCCAGCCAGTTACTATATCCTTCCAAAAAAGAAACCCTTGTTCGTGACAACAGCCCCCATGGGGACAATTCCTAGAAGCAGAGAAGGTCACTTTTCGGAGAAAATTAAAGATTGCAGCTTATTCTATAAATTGGTGGATTTATTGCTAGAGATAAACCGAGAGATCCTCTATCCCGGAGACGATCGTCCATGGGCAACAATAAAAAGTGGCCATTAAATAATCACAAAGGAATGTTGTGTCAATAACGATGTAAAGTAGTATAAAACAGAGAAGATGCCAGGAACCACTGCGTTCACTGTGTTGTATATTCTTTTTTTAGATATTTACTCTGATCTTTTTTGTCCAGCAATGTAGTATGAAGAGCTTGAATCTGATTATACAATTTTTCATGGAAAATTAAAGAAACTTTTCAAGAGATAAACAAGAAATGTGGTCGGCTCTCCAACTCCTATGACCGACGGATCACATCCCAATTCAACACATCTTCCCCACTTTTATACCGTAACCACCACACTGTCCCCCCTTATGTACTACAACCACCACACTGTCCCCCCTTATGTACTACAACCACCACACTGTCCCCCCTTATGTACTACAACTACCACACTATCCCCCATTATATACTACAACCACCACACTATCCCTTATTATATACTACAACCACCACACTGTCCCCCATTATATACTACAACCACCACACTGTCCCCCCTTATGTACTACAACCACCACACTATCCCCCATTATATACTACAACCACCACACTGTCCCCCCTTATGTACTACAACCACCACACTATCCCCCATTATATACTACAACCACCACACTATCCCCCATTATATACTACAACCACCACACTGTCCCCCCTTATGTACTACAACCACCACACTATCCCGTATTATATACTACAACCACCACACTGTCCCCCCTTATGTACTACAACCACCACACTGTCCCCCCTTATGTACTACAACTACCACACTGTCCCCAGTTATGTACTACAACAACCACACTGTCCCCCTTTATGTACTACGACCACCACACTATACCCCCTTATATATTACAACCACCACACTCTCCCCCCTTTATGTACTACAACAACCACACTCTCCCCCCTTTATGTACTACAACCACCACACTATCCCCCATTATATACTACAACCACCACACTGTCCCCCTTATGTACAACAACCACCACATTATCCCTCATTATATACTACAACCACCACACTGTCCCCCCTTATGTACAACAACTACCACACTATCCCCTCTTACATGCCACAACCACACCATCCCCCCTTATACACTATAACAACTACACTGCCCCCCTTATATACCACAACCACCACACCGTGTTCACTTTTATATACCACAACCACCACACCATCCCACCTTATATACCATAACCACATCGTTTCTCCTTATATACCACAACCATCACACTATTTCCCCTTATATACCACAACCACCACACTGTTCACCCTTATATACGTACCACAACACCACACTGTCCACCCTTATATACCACAGCCACCACAGTGTTCCCCCTTATATACCACAACCATCACACTGTCCACCCTTATATACCACAACAACCACACCTTCCTCCCTTATATAGCACAACCACCACACTATCCTCCTTATATACCACCAGAACTACACTATTCCTTCTTATATACCACAACAACTACACTGTCTCCCTTTATGTATGAAAACCACAACACCATCCCACCTTATATACAACAACCACCACACCATACCACCTTATATACCACAACAACCACACTGCTATCCCTTATATACCACAACCACCACACTGCCTACCCTTGTATACCACAGCCACCATACCGCCCCACTTATATACCACAACCAGCACACTGTCCCCTTATATACCACAACCACCACACTGTCCCCTTATGTACCACAACCATAACACAATCCCACCTTATATACCACAACCACCACACTGTTCTCTCTTATATACCACAACCACCACACTGCCCACCCTTGTATACCACAGCCACCATACCGTCCCCCTTATATACCACAACCAGCACACTTTCCCACATTATATTCCACAACCTCCACACCATTCACCCTTATATAACACAACCACCACAGAGTCCCCATAACATACCACAACCACCAAATCATCCCCTGCTATATACCACAACCACCACACCATCCCCCTTTTATACCACATTATACAGGGTGGGCCATTTACATGGATACACCTGAATAAAATGGGAATGGTTCCTCTTTGTGACACATTAGTAAATGGGAGGGGGAAAACTTTTCCAAATGGGGGGTGTCCCATGGCGGCCATTTTGAAGTTGGCCATTTTTGATCCAACTTTATTTTTTTCATTGGGAAGAGGGTCATGTGACACATCAAACATATAGAGAATTTCATAGGAAAAACAATGGTGTGCTTGGTTCTAACGTAACTTTATTCCTTCATGAGTTATTTACAAGTTTATGACACTTATAAAATGTGTTCACAGTGCTGCCCATTGTGTTGGATTGTCAATGCAACCCTCTTCTCCCACTCTGGACACACTGATAGTAACACCACAGAAGAAATGCAGCACAGGCTTCCAGGATCCGCTGTGTCAGATGCTGCACATCTCGTATCTTCACAGCATAGACAATTGCCTTCAGATGACCCCAAAGGTAAAAAAGTCTAAGGAGGTCAGACCTTGGTGGCCCTTCAAGTGGCCCACGACGTCCAATCCACTTTCCAGGAAACTATTGATGTAGGAATGCTCGGACCTGACACCCATAATGTGGTGGTGCACCATCTTGTTGGAAAAACTCAGGGAACGTGCCATATTCAGTGCATAAAGAGGGCAACACATCATCATGTAGCAATTTCAGATATCCAATGTCATTGAAGTTTCCATTGATGAAGAATGGCCCCACTATCTGTGTACCCCATATACCGCACCATACCATCAATGTCTGTGTCCCAGCAGTCTTGGAGGGATCTATCCACTGTGGGTTAGTGTCAGACCAATAGCGCTGGTTTTGTTTGTTAACTTCACCATTCATAGAAAAGTTTGCCTCATCACTGAACATAATGTTCTGTGTAAACTGAGGGTCCTGTTCCAATTTTTGTTTTGCCCATTCTGCAAATTCAGTGCGCCGATCTGGGTCATCCTCGTTGAGATGATGCAGCAGCTGGATTTTGTAAGGGGCCTTTTGTGAGAAGCTAATATCTAATGAAGGGATGTTGGACTGATGCCGCTCTCCAGTGACATGCGGCGGGTGCTACGCTGTGGGCTCTTGCTGAATGAATCTAGGACAGCCACTGATGTGTCTTCATTAGTGATAGTTTTCTTGCATCCACATCTTGGCAAATCCAACACTGAACCTGTTTGACAAAATTTGGCAAGCAGTTTGCTAACTGTAGCATGGGAGATGGGTGGTCTCGTAGGGTGTCTTGCATTGAAATCTGCTGCAATGACCCGGGTGCTGCGTTTACCAGACATCAACAAAATTTCTATCCGCTCCTCACGTGTTAACCTCTGCGACATGTCAATGGCTGTAAACGAAGAGAAACCTGTAAATAACTCATAAAAGTATAAAGTCACATTAAAACTAGGCACACCATTGTTTTTCTTATGAAATTCTCAATACATTTGATGTGTCACATGACCCTCTTCCCATTGAAAAAAATATAGTTAGATCTAAAATGGCCGAATTCAAAATGGCCGCCATGGTCACCGCCCATCTGGAAAAGTTTTCCCCCTCCTGTATACTAATGTGTCACAAACAGCAAATTGATATCACCAACCATTACCATTTTATTTAGGTGCATCCATATAAATAGCCCACCCTGTATACCACAACCACCACACTATCCCCATTTATATACCACAATCACCACACTGTCCCACTTTATATGCCACAACTACCACACTGCCCACCCTTATATACCACAGCCACCATACCGCCCCTCTTATATATCACAACCAGCACACTACCCCACATTATATACTACTACCTCCACACCACCAACCCTTATATACCACAACCATTGCACACACTGTCCTCCCTTATATATCACAACCACCACACTGTCTTCCCTTATATACCACAACCACCTCACCATCTCCCCTTATATACAACAACCACCACACTGTTCCACTTTAAATACCACAACAACCACACTGTCTCCATTTTTATACCACAACCACCACACCGTTCCTCCTCATATACCATATCCACCACATTTCCCCCTTATATACCACAACCACTACACCGTCCCCACTTATATACCACAACAACCACATCGTTCATCCTTGTATATCTCAATCACACCACCATCCCACCTTATATACCACAACCACCACACTGTCTACCCTTATATAACACAACTACCACACTGTCCACCCTTATATACCACAACCATCACACTGTCCATCGTTATATACCACAACCACCACACTGTCCACCCTTATATACCAAAACCACCACGCTGTA
Source organism: Allobates femoralis (assembly GCA_033576535.1). NCBI lineage: Eukaryota > Metazoa > Chordata > Amphibia > Anura > Aromobatidae > Allobates > Allobates femoralis. The sequence continues at coordinate 29,162,555 of JARQOC010000003.1, forward strand.
CCCCATTATATACGACAACAACCACATTGCCTTCCCTTATATACCACAAGAACCCCCACTGTTCCCCCTTATATACCACAAAAACCACATTGACCCCCTTATATAGCACAACCACCCCACTGTTCCCCTTCATATACCACAACAACCGCACCATTCTCCCTTATATATCACTCACATTTTTAAATAATCTAAAAAGTAACAGAACAGGATGACCTCTGCTTTGGATTACCAGCCAAGGTAAAGCTTCCTGCTGCAGCTGTCTGTTTTACCATATCAAACTGGATATCAAAAATACAGTGGACCCCACGCCGTTTTTTTCCAATCATTTATTTATTTTTATGCTAATGTGTAGGGAAACCAATCACAAATGATGGCACAGAGGGGCGGAGGCACAGTCTGATGGCAACCAATCACATATGATATCACAAAGGGTGGGCAGGGGAATATTCATGAGGTTTACTGAGTGGACCTGGAAGCAGTTTGTCATTAGTGCGGAAACTCAGTAAGTATAATTGTCTTGCTTTGACAATTATTTTGTAAAGCTGGCTAATTCAATGAAGTGCAGAATTTCAACAAGCCAGGTGACCAAACCTGAACAGTAACGTAGACTTCCCTGAGAAGTCAGTGTTCTGGGTCCATGTACGGATAGTAGGTATCCAGTAAGGACACTGAACTTTACAGTTTGGTTTCACCCATCGTTAGTTAGAAGCAGGGATGATCTTATACAACTCCTTTAAGGTACCGTCACACAGGGAGATATCGCCAGCGATGTTGCCGGCGATCGCGGGAGCGCGCATCCCTGACAACATCGCTGGGAGATGTCAGACTGAGCAACTTACCGGCGATGTCGCCGGCTAGTTGCCGCGGCTATCGCTCGCTGGGTTGCCCAGCAACCCAGCGAGCGATAACTCGCAATGTTGTAGATAGGCGGAATCGCCCGCAACATTGCAGGTTGCCGCGTTACAGAGGGCGATCAGGCATGATCGCCTGACCAACATCGCCAGGTTTCCCAACATTGTTGGGAAACCTGGCAATGTTACTCAGGCGATTTTTCCCCTGATTATCGCCCTGTCACACGAGGCAACTCTCCGGTGATGTCGCCGCAACCTGGCCACGCCCCTCAGTTGCCGGCAACATCGCCGGCGATATCTCCCTTTGTGACGGTACCTTTAAAATCATGTCTGCTATTAGTTAGGAGCAAGTTAACATTTCAAGCATTCTGAGCAGGGGTGTACCTACAACAGGTGCAGAGGTTGCAATCGCACCCAGACCTGGGAGCCTAGGGGTCCCCAAAAAGCCCTTTGGCCTATAGAAAAAGACTAATGCTATTAAGGATTTGCAATAATTTGGGGCCCCGTTAGACCTTTTGCATCGGGGCTCATGAGCTTCAAGTTAAGCCACTGATTCTGAGGGTTGGTACTATTGTGTTTAATTACATTATCTTCTCTTACATTGCGGGTTCTCTACTTTGCTTCCTTCATCTCAATTCTTATATTCCAAGAGCAAAAAACAGTAAAGAGTTCATTACGCCTAGAATGATTATTTTATTGAAATCCTGTTGTAAATTTATTTTAGGGATTATGATTTTTAAAATTTGACAACCTTGGAAACAAAGGAGATTAATTTTCAAACTAAGAATATTGGATTTTGTATCTATTCATCTATTGATGATTAAAGTCGTTGTTTATTCCAAGTAGCGAAATTTATTGGTAATAAAGAAAGCGTTAAATCATCATCCGAATGATATTAGTTTTCATATTTCATCTGTACTTCAATAATTGCCATTTCCATCTTTTTATTCTTTAAACCAAACAGTAGTCATGTGCAGGAAGCAATCAGGTACAGGACATCTCACAGAGAGAATATTACCGTAATATCAAATACAGGGGTGGCATAGGAACATAAAGATTAGTGATTCTTTAGCTTAAACTCCAAGAAATGTAATACATATAAATAAATAATTAAATTAAATAAGTTTAAGTTTTACAAATGTTACCAGATACCTTTTTTTTAGATAAAAAAGTTGCAAAAGGTACTGTTTAATCAGTGCAGGATTTTAAAATTGTCGACTCCCAGCAGTTTCCCAGCCATCCTATACGTTATAGGAAAGTCTATATAAAGACATCTGCTCGAGACAGACGTTGGATGAGTGCAGCGTCCTGTTAGGTATCGTGAATGTGTATTCCTCTGTTTCCTCAGGTATCGGGCAAACGTTAACGACCAAGACGCCAGTCGTTTGTGTGTGAGCGATACAGTGGTGCTATGAATGACACGGACTCCAAAATTAATGGTAAATTAACTCTTTTTAATGGTTTCAAATAGATAACAAATTCAACCTTTGCAAAAACGATATGGGCCCCAACAGCCCGATCACAGTGTACAATTTATGCAGCCTGAGGGAACTCACGTACCTGTTTTGCAGAGAGGGAGCACAACTGTCCCAGACTAAAGCAACCCACCCTACTCCATACAGGGCCTACCCAGGCTCTTACTACAGCCGCGGCACATGTTCCCCATAGGATATAATCTTACACCCCCCTCACAAGCTATGTACAAAATATTTCAGGATCCCTGATTCTGTGGCGCCCCGCAACGAGTGCGTCACAAGAGGGTATTGCAGCCATAAATGCAGCCGCAATATTCTCTGACACAGCAGTGACCTAGTTAACTTTGAGATCCAACCCTGCATGCATCACCTAGAACAGAGGGCCAATCCAGGGTCCTGGTGGGCGGAGTGCTAGGGAAGTGTGTAGGGAAAACAGACCCTTAGTCATTAGGAGAAGGGATCTAGAACTTGACCTGAGCAGTCTAGAACTTGGAGTAGGAGCGGGGGCTCCGCACCCCGTGCAGCCCCCGGGCCATCACCGGTCGGGTGTCAGCACCTGAGGCCTCATCAACCGGGATCGGGCATCATTACCACGGGTTCCAAAACACTCCCGTGCCCAAAACTTCACAGCCGGTTCACTGGTACCGAAGCTGGCAGCAGTTCACCTCTGCTACGCGAACCAGAAGCGTGGAGGAGCAGCTTCACAGGAGCACCCCACCACCAGCCAACTTCCAGTCGTCTAACCAGCGGTGTACCCACTGCGGGATCCAAGGCTCCCCAAAACATCCACAACGTACAACTTGGATAGGGCATTGAAGCAGCCTCCCCGTACCCGATCTGGTATTCCTGGGCGACAATGGCAAAGCACTTAGCTAGAATGGAGGAACACTGCGGATCTCTGAGGGACACTATCACTGCTGAGTCCACCCGGTCTACTACCCGTAACTGTATACCATGTACTGCCTGCTAGTTACAGTAAAGACCTGTTGCAGAGACTTTCTGTGTCCGTGCTTCCTTATGAACTGTCCGTCCGCACTTAAGCAGCTCCAGCCTCCGGGGATCACCGCTCAGCCTGTGGGGAGCGTTCCATCTTGCTGCTGTCCATCCCCCGGAGGTTCCACAGCGTCGGTAACGATTACCGAAACTACTCATAGGTGGCGTCACGAATTAATTAAACCCCTTTAATCTGTTCTTACAAGACGTCTTCAACTTTTGATCTGCACTACACCGGGCCCCACTACCGGCAGGCGCGGCCCACCCGTGACAAGGAGGAAGGAGCTTCAGCCTGTCTAAACCGGAGTCCCGGCCACGGTGAGTCAATTCCCTTATATAAATCTATCCCACAACTTATTTACAGCAAATGCAGTTTTGCCTCCTGCATGAGGTGAAAACTCTAACTTGGTAATGTACACACAGTTTACAGGGTGTCTGTCATTTCACTCTAACAATCAGCCACTGAGGTATATAAGATCTTCCTCACACTGGGCACAACCCAGTATAACAGGGATAGTGATGATTCTCTCAGTTCTACGGTGTCATCCACATTCAGCTTCTCTGCATCTCACACTCGTGCAAGTCTCAATATTTAATGTCTTGTATAGACCAAGCCTGGTCGGTCTCTCCTGAGTACACACAAAATAGTCCTTTGCAGTTTCTGACTATCCTTATACAGTATAGTGACCGGTCAATCTTATGTACTCACAGAACACAACATATCTTTCAGTCCACAGTGTAGATCAAGCCCTTGAATAATTCTAACACTGTTCAAGCCAGGCGCGTCCTTCCATAGATCCACGAACCCCTCAGAACAACCGACACGTCTTCTTTTCTGTGTAAGATCTCCACAGGCATCTGTCTCAGTCAATTTACCTCAGGAGACTGACTAAATACATTTCAGCATCCTTACACTCAGAGCATTCCTCTGTTCACTGAAAGTGACAGGACAAACGGAGGAGGAGAGTACAGACTAAAGCTGAATATAACCTTTCTAGCTGACTTAGATTGAGCTTTTATCTCATCCGCCTGACAGGTTTCTTGGAGGGCAGGAGGATAAGTTATACAAAGTGTCTTCTGCTTGTCCTGTCAGGTTTGGCAAACAGAGGAATTCATGATACTTGACAGGACCATGCACTCACCCAGTCTCGAGCAGATTTCTAAGACATGGGATGGCTGGGAAACTGCTGGGAGCTGACATATTTAAAATCCTATTAGAGCACTAACTAAAGATTACCATTTTGTTACATTTTTGCTTAATAAAGGTATTTAGTAAATTTTGTAATATTTAGATGTACTTTATATTTATTAATTTCGAGGAGCACCCCTTCAAATGATCGTGTTGAAATGTAGAACCAGGCAATGCCCATAAATGTTAGTAGTGCTGTTTCTAGAAATGTTTTCCTGCTCACACCAGGCTCTGTATATACAATGTCTATAGACAGAGAGCTACCCCTACTCACACCAGGCTCCGCAGGTACAATGTCTATTTCTGTTTTTTGGGAAATCACATACCCCATATCAAAAGGATTACTAGGTCCATTGTCAAGACTATTTTAATATTCAGAACTAAATTGATCACAGATTAGACCTCCAACCAGAATTACTTCAAAACTGGGCAGGACCAGAAAATGTGTTTCATTGTGGCCACATACCCACATTCTCTCCAACACAGTCAACTATTACGAGGATCAATTATATGCAGATTCTGCGGAGTTGTGTCCCATTTAGTAAAGATTTTATATTGAGTCTCCAACAACGATACACATAGATTTGAAGAGTAAAGGTTCTGGAGAATACTAGAGAACTGGTCGTGTAGCTTTGTATGTTGGGTTGTACACTGGAGCTAATCTATAAGGGTGTGTGCCGTACCTTGTTGCTGCTAGAAGGCTACAGGGGGATTACCGTGCTGTCCCTTTAAAAATTATACCATTATATTATTATGGGAGCCCAGCGCAAACTTATACCCTTTTGGTTGTGTATCTTCCTACAGTCAATCTCTAAGTTGCACTCCCATGCACCCAAGAATCTTTTGTTGTCAAAAATTACATCGTTGTTAAGAAACTGATATAGTTTGCTTGTTTTCCAACTAGTCTCATTCCCAATCTGTCAAAGAAGAATATCTGTTACTTGGTAGGGAGAAATCTATTCCTCCACTGTCTAGAGTTTTAGCTAATAGTTGCCAATTTGTTTCCTTAGATGCAGAACAAGAGAGGGCTGGAGGTGGGGAGGACACCAGCAACAGCAGTGACACATACAAGAGGCTGAACAAGAGAGGACTGGAGGTGGCACAGAGAGAGCTGGAGGCGGGGAGGACACCAGCAACAGCGATGACACATACAGGAGGATGAACAAGAGAGGGCTGGAGGTGGACCAGAGAAGGCTGGAGGTGGGGAGGACACCAGCAACAGCAGTGACACATACAAGAGGCTGAACAAGAGAGGACTGGAGGTGTCACAGAGAGAGCTGGAGGCGGGGAGCACACCAGGGAACAGCAATGACACATACAGGAGGCTGAACAAGAGAGGACTGGAGGTGGCACAGAGAGGGCTGGAGGTGGCACAGAGAGGGCTGGAGGTGGGGAGGACACAAGCAACAGCAATGACACATACAGGAGGCTGAACAAGAGAGGGCTGGAGGTGGACCAGCCCTGAGTAAGTCCCTCCGGACTTCTTATCTGTACACTTCCTAAAATCTTTTTAACAGCTTACAGGGGGGCTAGAGACATGGGGACCCCTTTCCTGAATGCAGCAGACATGCTGCATTCAGTGTTGTATTCAGTTAGCATAGCACCAGGGGGATAACAGGTCCTCTTTAAGGATAAAGGAGGTGATTGTGGGGTCAAAATTGTTCATATGTGTTTTCTCATTGCTGACCCAGGAAGGGCAGTCCTGAGAATCCCACCATCTCTCACTATTTTTGTCTAATGTTGCAGGATAATAGGCTTCCTGGTTGAGAATTCCCAATCCTCCCCTCTTCTTATTTTTCTCTAATGTGATTCTTGCTATTCTAGGGGTTCTACACCTCCATATAAATTTAGACATTTGTGTATGTAGTTTTTGCAAATATTTTTGTTGAATTATAAGGGGAAGTGATCTAAACATAAAATGTATTTTTGGAAAAACTACCATCTTGTGGTAGGCTCTGTATGTACAATGTCTATAGACAGAGCTGCCCCTGCCACACCAGGCTCTGAATGTACAATGTCTATAGAGAGAGCTGCCCCTGCCACACCAGGCTCTGTATGTACAATGTCTATAGAAAGAGCTGCCCTGCCACACCAGGCTCTGAATGTACAATGTCTATAGAAAGAGCTGCCCCTGCCACACCAGGCTCTCTATGTACAATGTCTATAGACAGAGACTTTTCCTGCCCACACCAGGCTCTGTATGTACAATGTCTATAGACAGAGAGCTGCCCACGCCCACACCAGGCTCTCTATAGAGATTGTACATTAATAGTGAGGAGTGAGGTGTCAATCACAGCAGGGGGTATGTCAGACTGTCAAGTAGTCCAGGTGATATAATAATAATTTATTCATTTATATAGTGCTATTAATTCCATAGTGCTAAACATCCTATCAGTATGTCTTTGAAATGAGGAGGAAACAGGAGTGCTCAGAGGAAACCCACGATATCATGGGGAGAACATACAAACTCCTTGCAGATGTTGTCCTTGTGGAATGGAACCCAGGACCTCAGCGTTGCAAGGCTGCAGTGTTAACCAGTGAGCCACCATCTACAGTGCTAACCACTGAGCCACTGTGCCGCCCAATGAAGGTCTTTAGATTAAGTAAACAACAGCACAAACACAGATAAGAGAGGCATTGCTGCTTTTTGTTTTTTAACCCTTACAGCATGCGTTCCTCAGCTTAGATAGCAAATACCTGCTGACAGATTCTCTTTAAGACCACTGTGATAAGGGTCTGGGCGCAACTTCTATCTCTTCACCAACTTTAATTATGCCTCGAGGTACATTATCCTAATATTAAATAGAATGCATTTTGGCCAGGGACACGGTATTACGTTTGTTATAAACTCACCCCGCAGGGCACAGTATAGTGATAGCAATGATTAATAAAAGTGAGAATACAATATCCTCATTACCCAGCTCCACTCTACGGTATTATAATAGAAGCCTCCAGATGGGACTATTGACTGCGCTGACTATGTGTATGCACATTCACACGTGGTGCTTTTCTATACCGTTATAGCATTGCACATGTAATAAAGAAGATAGTTGTCAATCTGTGCTTTGTCTAAGACTCGCTAGGAAAATCACATTAAAGACGATGGCATTTGCCACTATAGGAAATAATAAGACTATGGAGGTGTGGCGTCTGGCATTTCGCTGGTGCATTTAGAGCCTATCATATGGATAAATCTACATCTTATGCTGCTTTTTTTGTGTTTCTTGCATTAGTCACATCCAGCGCTGTGTGGTGTAGGAGTGATACCTTTATTAGCCAACCAGAAAAATGATATTTGTAAGCATGTGAGCTCCTAAAGCTTACTAATATAATTTCTCTGGTGACCCTGTGGTTTGGCTGCCCCAAGTGCTATTATCTCTATAAGAATTGTAATGCTCATTCTGCTAGGAAAGTCATGCATATGTCTACACAACCCAATCCCTGACTAGAAGGATGAGCACTGAGAGGCCTGGCTTAGGCTGGGACTCATTCTTTTAGCTGGGGGGATTAGTTTGATCTTTCTGTAGAGTAGACAAGGGAGAGGAGACAAGAGGAAAAGGTCTGAGGGTAAGGGAAGCTTGAGCAGGTCACCCCAAAGAATCACACTGCAGCAGGAATCCGGCTTCTTAGGCTGCCCAGGTATTCCAGATCCTGAGGCCTGAGGCTGGAGACCGGTGGATTCCAGGTCTACTTGAGTCGGTCGACAGGGTAGAGGGTACTCGGATACCGGGACAGATGGTCACTTTGATGGGGGATCACGGCTGGTTGGTTCCCGGTTCCGTGCCCTGGACCCTCAATGGCGGCGGTGGTGGGGGATGATGGATGGGGGAATGAAAACGTGACCCCACCTGTGGGCGAAAGATAACGTGGATACCAGCGCTGCGGCTGGCCGCTGAGGTGATGGAGGTGCAGCTCAGAGTAGTACAGCTCCCCACAGGTGGAGCTTTACCTCAAGGCAGTGAGGGTGGATGAGGGGAGTAAGCCATAGAAGATAACAAGAAGGCAAGTCCTCTCATCTAGCAGAGCGGACTCAAGCTCCTCTAAGACTGGCTGAACTGCATGCCTGGTTCTGTTTGTACCCCGGACATGCTGCATCAACTACAGACTACAGTAAAGGTAAAGAACTGCAAACGGCTGTGTTTCCTTTTTCATTCATCCTCACATTGCTCCTCTACTACAACCACTATCATCCAGTCTCTACACCTCAAGTGCTTGTCCCACACGGAAGGGAGTAAGCTATCTCACTGACACAACATCTAACCCTTGAGGCTCTACATGCAGTGATGGCCACCTAATGGCCGAAATAACCTTAACTGGCGTCACAAACATTCTTTCTTTTTCCTTTTTATTTTTCTCCATTTTTTACCTCCCTTTTAATGTAATCCAGACTGCTGGCCCAGCTGCTGAGTACCCCTGCCCTGTATGTTCGACAGCTGCATTCACAACTCTGCTATCTGCTACTCTGCAACATGGCACCTTTGTGACAGAAGAGGCCCAGTCATAGAAGAAGCGACATATAACTTGCTGGATCTATAACTTTCCAGCTTTTGGGAGCTCTGCACCTACAAATGTGTTCTTTGTGGAGTAAAATAAAGAAATTCCGCACCTCGTCACTTTGTCACCTCCCTTCCATCACCGTCTAATGAACCTTAAAGAAGTTCTTATTTCAGGGAGGTTTTGGGAGGCTTCAGCAGCACCTGGTAGGTTTACCAACTCAGAAGTCCGGGATATTTCTTCTCTTTCGGGAGAGACATTAAACCAGGGGTGGGGAACTCCAGGCCTCAAGAGCCGCCAACAGATCACGTTTTCAGGATTTTCTTAGTGTTGCATCGGTGATAATACAATCACTAGGCCTAGTGATGAGTCCAACCCCTGTACAATGCTAAGGAAATCCAGAAAACATGACCTGTTGATGACCTTTGAGGCCTGGAGTTCCCCATCCCTGTACTAACGGTATGTCCACACTTTAGTGTTTGGTCAAGAAATTTCTTCATCTCTTGGCAGGAAAAATTCATCAAGATTCCCATCAAGTTTTGTGACAAATCTGCACTAAAAAGCATATCTAATCACACAATAAAGCTGTATTTTTGTTTCTCTGTCTGTCTCCCCTTTCCCTCTTGCTAATTTTATTGTAGTGGTTGGGACTAGTACTCCCGCCGGCCATTTCCCTATTGAGGGTTAATGGGCCAGCAACGGACTAGGAATCCTGCTTGGCAATGGGGTGACAGAACCCATTTAGGGACAGTAGGGAGATCAGGGCACAGTTGCAGGTGAGTGCAGGAGGGCATCTCTCCACCGTTCCCTAAAGCCCCCATCACACGGGACGACATCGCCGCCCATTACAGAGGTGACGTGGGGGCGTGGCCTATCAGCGGCGACATCGCCCCTATGTCGCCTCATTGTAAAGGGGTGATGTCGGCGGTGCTGAGCGGTCGCCTGGTTTCAGAGCAGTGCTCTGAAACCAGGCGACCGATCTGGGGTGATGTGCACACATCGTCCCATGTAACCGGACGCCGGCGACCTGTCAGGCGATGGAAGCCATAGGCTCCCATTGTCCAGCATCGCCGCTGTGGTTTCCAGACACCCCGGCGGCGATGCCGCCTGACAGCTCGCCGGCGTGGGGCTGGAGGTGTCACCCTGTGTAAACGGGGGATGACGACGCTGGCGGGGCACTAAAAACATGCGCACACCCGCTAGTCGCCGCCGACATCCCCAGCCCCGCTGCCTGGTGTGACGGGGGCTTAAGAGCAAGGCCCTCCGCTGTATTTGCCTCCTTCGGTGTATCCCCGTCTGTTGTTTGGTGCAGTGTGCCAAACATTGGTGGTCCATGCGCCATTCTCACTCATTGTTTCCAGATACTCCCTGCGTCCAGTGTGACAGTATCTTCGAAGAAAGGAATTTGTCCCTGATAGGGGAATAGTGTAATGCAATTTGAATGGCATGTATTAATTAAATTCCTATATTAAAAAAAAAAAAAAAAAAAAAAAATTATATATCATTCAGTTGATCTTTAAATGTGTTTTGGTCACTATGCCCTGAGATGCCCAGACATGTATGAAGTCTCCTTCCGGATTGACACCCACTTGTTTGACATTTCACTCAAATTGTTCCTTTTCACTTTGCTGTACCTCCATTATAACTCGGCCCCTTTCGAGAGGCTCGGGATTGCTTTCAAGCAGGTAATCAACAGTAAGAAACATGACAAAGGTGACAATTGAACTCTGAGGAAAATGGGCACTTTTCAAATTAAATTACATGGTGGCTGCAGCAGACGTCGGCGGTGTGCTGTGATGTCTACAGGAATATTTGTCAAAATGATCAGTCTAGTAAAATCATTCACAATAACTGGCCTGGCTGACATTTTTGGCTGCATGACTTCTTTTAGATTAGTTGCATTGTTTATTTTCCTGATCATTGTCGTTATTATTACATATGCTGTATCAATTTATTTGCTCGTTTTATTCAAACCATATAAAGCTAAAATGATCTGATGGGCCCCAGGCTGTGGGGTACTCGGGATCCGGGCCAGTGCTGTCTCTTGGGGATCACGGTAGTCGTGACCCGGTCCCGTGGCCTGGGCTCAGTTGAAAACGGGGGGTATATACAGGGAATTTGTCGTGACGTCACCCGTGGGATGTGGACAGTGGGGACCACCGCTGCTGTAGAACCTCCGGGGATGATGGATGGCAGCTGGGGATGGAACGGCTCTCTACGGGTAAAGCCAATCCCCGGGGCAGTGTGGAATATCTATGTACAGGGTGTAGGGCGACGGGCACAAGAACTGGCAGACTCACAGTTTTGTAATTTTCTCAGTCCTTTACTGGAGCAGATGGTAAAAGCTGTCCACGGAGTCTTGAGAGCAACTTGAGGTCCATTACTGTGCTTGTACTTTGGCTCTTGCAGTCGCTTAAGCTAGGCTGCCTGCCCTGTCTCTCACTGCAGGGTACCAGTATAACAGGCAACTCGAGTCCTTCACTTTCTCTACCCTGCTCCTGGGTGTCAGTGTTACTGGAGTTAATGCGTTGCTGTGTCTCTGGTAGAGTGTAGCTGGAGAATTTGGAATCCTCACTTTCCGGTTTTGACTGCCGGGATGTGTGACTCTGCACAGTCTCGGACTCTGGTGTCCGTTCTATGAACTTTTGCTCTGGGGAGAGCACAGAGATGCTCAGCCTCCCAGATGTATTCCTTCATCAACTTTCCTCAGACCCTAGCTTTAGCCCTGGAACTCGTCAGTGGACTCTGAGATGAGCTTAGCACTGCTCTTTTACACTCAGGTTCTCTTCACAGTCCTCCTAGGAACTGCACTCTTCACAACCCTCTCAGGAGCTGAACTCTTCACAGCCCTCTCAGGAGCTGAACTGAACTGCTCCTCTCCAGACGAAAATATATAGGGGAGCTCACCCGTGCTTGGTCTCCCCCTTCTGGCTTGGAGGGGTTAGTGTTGTGTGTGGGTTGCCTGATAAGAATACCCTTTGTTGCTCTCTGGTGACACCACTACCCAGGACAATGATGACACTGTGGCACATTGACCCTGGGGTGTCACATTCCCCCTTAGTGAAAGACAGTACTCCAAGACTGTGCCAACATTTCAACAAGTAAACGCATTAAATTGTACAGAGTCTTAAAATATAAACATTACAAAAACCAATAAACTATAAAAATAGTCCAAAAGAGTTCAAAAAGCAGTTTCTCCGATGATTAGTCCTTTTTCCACCGGGGCTGGTGAATATTATGTTCAAGGAGTCTCTACCACAACCAGTTCAGTGGTATTTTATGGTCCATATTTAAATAAAGTTCAAGAATATTCAAAGAGTTCATACAGGAAAGTCTCTGTAGGTACTAAGCTTACGGTTGCTATGTTACATATATGTAAACAAAGAAGCAAGGTCACTACAGGTGTCTCGGCTTAGGAGGTCTGGTTTCACTCCTACCACCCCCAGGCACTTTCTGTCCCTAACTTAATGTGCATGGGGGTTAATCCAGTTCCTCCACCCTTCTGTAGACTATATTTACCGGGATCTATTCACACTTTTCACACTAAAACATATGTACATTACTTTATTCACATTTTAATCTTAATCTCTGTAACGAGCTGGGAGCTGACCCAGTGTACTGCATAGTGACCTTTTACTACAAGTGTACCGGGTGTACTCAGTGATAGACTATGTGCAGAAATGTATCTGTCAGGTGTTTCTGGTTCTGATGGGGATGGGGATCTGACAGCAGGACTTACAAGCTCACTGGGCTCAGTAATCTGTTCTTCCTGTTCTTCTTTTACAGGTTCTACTTCGTTTTTCCTCTCTTGCTACTTCTTGCTGCACGGGTTCAGGTACAGGTTCAGGTACTGGTTCAGGTACTACCACTTGATGAAATGCAAGCATTGGGACTAAGACTGGTAATTTGTCCAGGTTTTTGGAAAATCTTCTAAGACAGTATGGAGCACATCTTCTTCTATCTTCTTAGGTTTCAACAGGTTTAGCTACGAGGACCTCTGGTGTCTTCAGGGTTTCAGGACACAACTTTAAGTGATCTCTGGATACGGCTGATGTGGTTCTGCCTTCATCTTTACTCACTAGGCACACTTTTGTATTGTCAAAGTTTGATGGGAGACTAGTGTATGGTGTTGGTTGCCATTGATCATCTAATTTGTTGGTGCATCTTTTCCTTTTAAGCACTTGCTCACCTGGTTGCAATGGAGTTGCTGGGGCATGTTGATTGTAGGTCCTCTCTTGCCTCTCTCTAGCTTGTTGTATGCTCTTCGCAACGCATGCTTGAACTTGGCGATACTGTTGCTGGCGTAGAGTATTCCAATTGGTTTCTGGAACTTCTGCATCTGGTTTGAGAATTCCCATATCCAAATCAATTGGCAGCTTACCAGGTCTTGCTCTTATGAGATAAGCTGGGGTGCAATTGGTTGAACTCACCGGGACATGGTTATACAAGTCTACCAAGTCGGGTAACTTCTCTGGCAAATGATTCCTTTCTGATGCTGGTAAGGTCTTCAAGAGGTCATTCACGATGTGGTTCATCTTCTCACATAAGCCATTTGTTTGAGGACGATAATGTGTTGTCCGGATCTTACATCCATACATATTACAGAATTCTTTAAACACCTCAGCTTCAAAGGCTGGATCTTGATCTGCTAAGATCTGTTCAGGGTAACCATGTGGTCTATAAAAGTACATTTGAAATGCTTTTGCTGCTGTTCTTGACGTTAAGTCCTTCACGGGCACTACCACTAGAAAATGGGAATAGTGGTCCACGATAGTCAATGCATACACATAGCCAGATCTACTTGGTGTTAAATTGACATGGTCTAAGGCGACTAACTCCAGTGGTTGCTTGATGACTATTGACTGGAGCGGAGCTCTTTGACTTACTTGATCCTTCTCCTCAGGTTGCACGGGCCACATTTTTTACACCAATCTTCAATTGATCTTCTCACGCCAACCCAGTAAAATCTTTCTCTTAAGAGCACTTCCAACTTTTTCCATCCAAAATTCCCTGCGCCGTCATGATAGGCTTCCAAGACCATCTTGACATCTCTCTTGGGCGCTATGATCTGCCAGACCAACTCATGAGTTTTCGGATTGGTATGTCTTCTACACAGCTTATGTTTATATAGGAACAGTCTACTCTTCTATTTCCAGAGCTGTGGAGCTTCAGCTGGAGCATTCTTATCACAGTATGCACCTTCCTGCATCAGCAATTCCTTGACTAGCGTCACAGCGGGGTCACTGTCCTGTGTGTCAGCCTATCCGTAATGTGATGATGGGTTGAGCGTTGCCTTCTGATGCTTCTAGTGCACACCTGTTCTGTATTGGTTTGCCCTAGGGCAGTGAAAGGCCAGTAGCTCTATTTCTTCCAGCTTCTCCGGTTCCTCTTCCATGTCTCTTGGGTGTGGCATCCGAGATAAGGCATCTGCATTCCTATTCTTGTGGCCTGTTATGTATTTGATGACGAAATTGTAATTAGACAGCCGGGCTATCCATCGCTGTTGCAGTGCACCTAAATATTCTGTATCCATGTGAGTGGTTGTTATCAGTATAGACAGTGAATTTTGCAGTGGACAGATATTGTTTAAAGCGCTCTGTCACAGGCCAGACTACTGCCAGTAGTTCTAACTTGAAGGAACTGTAGTTCACCGGGTTTCTTTCAGTAGGCTGGAGCTTCCTGCTTGCAAAAGCGATGACTCTCTCTTTTCCCTCTTGTACCTGGGACAATACTGCTCCCAGTCCCACATTGCTGGCATCTCTGTACAGAATGAAGGGTTGGTGGTAATCAAGGTATGCCAGCATCTCTTCTCCTGTCAGGGAAAACTTCAACTTCTTGAAGGACTCTTCCTTTTCATCACTCCACTGGAAGGGAGGACTCCGGGCCAGAGACTTCTTAGACTGTCCTACCAGGATGTCTTGTAGGGGGGCTGCCATGCCAACTTCTTAAACCCTTTTATAAACCTTCTGTAGTAGCCTACCAGTTCCAGGAATTGCCTCACCTCTTTCTGGCTGGTGAGTCTTGGCCAATCCCTTATCACGGTCACTTTCTCGGGATCCGGTGCTACACCTTCTGAGCTTACTATGTGGCCTAGGTACTATACCTTTAGTTTGAGCAGGAGACATTTAGATGGTTTTATTTTCATGCTGTACCTGGACAAGGCTTCAAACACTTCAGCCAGATGTTGTAGATGATCTTCATGGAGTAGACTATGACATCATCCAGGTACAGGAGAGCAGTTTCGAAGTTCTTGAGTCCTAGGCAGCACTCCATCAGTTTCTGGAATGTACCGGGTGCGTTGCAGAGTCCAAACGGTATAAAATTGAACTTGCAGAGTCCTATCGGTGTGGTAAACACTGTCTTCTCACGGTCAGTCTCTGACACAGGAACTTGCCAATACCCAATAGTCAGATCTAAGGTGGAAAAGTAGTTAGCAGATTTTAATGCAGCTAATGATTCCACAATTCTTGGTAATTGATATGCATCCCTGTGTGTAATGCGGTTGATCTGCCGGTAATCTACACACATTTTTATGGTCCCATCCTTCTTTTTAGCCAGCACTAAAGGAGCTACACAGAGGCTACAACTGTCTCTTATTACCCCTGCTTCTTTCATCTCTTTGAGCATATCCTTTGCACATTGGTAGTGTGCGGGTGGTACAGGTCTATACCTCTCTTTTATGGTGGATGATCCCCTGTGGGTATGTTGTGTTCTACCCCTTTGATCTGCCCAAAGTCTAGAGGGTGTTTGCTGAAGATCTGCTAATACTCCCTTTCTATCCGGTATACTCCACGCTTTTGATGAGAGGGGGTAGAACTGGTACCCACATGTAACTTTTGGCACCAATCCTCCATTTTTCCCTCTGAGCCATTGCATTCCGCCTGACTTGACGGGTTCAAGGGTTCAACTGTTGAGATGGCATTGTTGTCAACAGTGTATAATTTAGCCATGGTAGCATACTTAGGTAGGGTCACTTCATCTTACCCACAATTTAAAAGATGGATTTGGCACTCTACCTCTGGCCGTCAAATCAGTGGGTCTACTGTCCGAGTACACGGGTTCTACCAGGGCCTGATAATCTCACCCCTTAAGGTCTATTGCTGCTCTACACCACACCAACATTTCAGTTTTGGGAGGAGTCACAATGGGTATGGGGTCACTTACCCTAGCACTACCAATTTCTCCTCCAGAGAATTCTACCTGCTGTCTCATCATCAGAGCCTTTATTTTCTTCCGCAGGACTCTTTGTTGTCTGGAATTGGCAGTATCGGCCATCTGCTGTAAAACAACAATAATTTCTGCAAGACAACTTTCCATTACATTCATTCCTAGCAGAATAGTTGGATCACGCTCATACCGATCAACATCAACAATTATCATCCCCTGATCTTTTAATTCTACTCTCCCAATTTGAATGGTCATTTCTTTAAACCCAATCTGTGGTACTAGTTTACCATTGCTAACCCATATATTAAAGTCATCATCTGGACCACCCGTAATGTTCAAATTAGCCCAGTACCGTTTATAAAGGATATAAGGTATGGAGGAGATCAGCGAACCGGTGTCCAGTAGAGCATTCAGGGGAATGCCATCCAGCACGACAGGTATAATTGGACGTCCTCCCACGTACCTGTCCCCCCAACCTGGTGGGCCTTGTGAGTTCATTCCCGAGGAGCGGCCTGCTTCCCCAGGGATCCTCATTTAAAGCACATTCCCTGACAGAGTGGCCTGCCTCCCCGCAGCGGCAACAAATGGGCTGTCCATCCAGCTGGTAGCGATCACTGGGTCCACCTCTGGTCGCTGGATACTTCCTGGGCCTCATCCACGGGACATCTTTTTTGCTTGTAGCCAGCTTGATCTTCCCACGGGCTTGGATTCACGCAGCTCCTGCATCACTTTCACCATCTCTGCTACTGTTTTGGTGAGGGCCTCAATCTTTTGGTCAAGAGCCTCGTTGTTGATGGGCTCGTGAGGTTTAGCATTAGCCCCTGACATGGCTGGTGGGATCTGCACCTCTGGTTGCTGGTACGTTGCAACTAAACATTGGGCAGAGTCTGTATCATGAGGCTCTTCTGCCTGCAGTATGCAGATGGCCCTCTCTATAAATTGGACAAAGTTCAAATCAGGGTTCTGGATAGCCATCTCCCACGGCCGTCCTCTATGGGGAGGATATAAGAGTCCATATATAAACTGGTCAATCAGCAATTTATCGTCCCCTTGTGCCAAGGTGGGTTCTACCTGTTTGAGTGCCCTGAGTGCCTCCTGTAGATTTAATGCAAAGTCTCTCACTCTCTCTTGTGGTTTCTGCCAGCACCCAAAGAATCTCATCTTTGCTCTAGCATCTACACTGGTCTCAAAAGTAGCTTTCAGCCTGGCATTACATGTTCTACAGTGTCTTTGTCATCATCTGAGCAGTACTTTGTCTCCCGCTGTGCATGACCAGTTAACTTTCCCACTGCTATGCTGACACGCTAGCCCTCCTTCACGGGGTATATACTGTAATAACTGTCCAGCTTTTCTTTAAAGTCTGTGAGGGTATTGGGCTCACCTGAGCATTGTAGTAGCCACGTTGCCCCCGGGGTGTACGGCATCAGAAACGGCATGATCGGTGACATTCCTCGTGCTGCAGCACCGCCGGGTGCTCCTTCCATGTGCTGTTCGGGGTCCACCGGCTGCGACATCTTTCTGCCCCCTTAGTTAACTCTGACCCTTCCAGTCTTCTACTTTTGTAGGGGTGTGCAATAATAGTTCCGCTGGTGCAGCAAGGTTTTGCATCCCCGTCGGATGTCGTCAGAGCGCAGGCTGGGCCTCACTTTGTGCTCTTTGTCGGGTACTGCCCACGATGATGCGCCCTCTCTGCTTCCCCCGTGCCGCGGCCGTTACAATGGCGACAGTTCAAATCATGTACTTCACACAATTCACGGCACACAGTACCCGAGTTTAACGGCCACGCGATCCTGTTCGTAATGCCAGGAACTGATGGGCCCCAGGCTGTGGGGTACTCGGGAACTGGACCAGTGGTGTCTCTCGGGGATCACGGTAGTTGTGACCCAGTCTCATGGCTGGGGCTCAGTTGAAAAAGGGGGGTATTTAGAGGGAATTTGTCATGACGCCACCCGTGGGATGTGGTCAGTGGGGACCACAGCTGCTGCGGAACCTCTGGGGATGATGGATGGCAGCTGGGGTGGAACAGCTCTCCACGGGTAAAACCAATCCCTGGGGCAGTGTGGAATGTCTATGTACAGGGTGCAGGGTGACGGGCACAGGTAACTGGCAGACTCACGGTTTTGTAGTTTTCTCAGTCCTTTACTGGAGCAGATGGTAAAAGCTGTCCACAGAGTGTTGAGAGCAACTTGGGGTTATTCTCACCCGGCTGGGTCTTTGGCTCCCTTACTGCACTTGTACTTTGGCTTCTGCAGTTGCTTAAGCTAGGCTGCCGGCCCTGTCTCTTCCTGCAGGGTATCAGCATAACAGGCAACTCGAGTCCTTCACTTTCTCTACCCTGCTCCTGGGTGTCAGTGTTACTGGAGTCTATGTGTTGCTGTGTCTCTGGTTCAGTGTAGCTGGAGAATTTGGAATCCCCACTTTCCGGTGTTGATTGCTGGGATGTGTGACCCTGCACAGTCTCAGACTCCGGTGTCTGTTCTATGCGTTTTTCCTGTGGAGTGAGCACGGAGCTGCTCAGCCTCCCAGATGTATTCCTTCCTCAACTTTCCTCAGACCCTAGCCTTAGGCCTGGAACTGGTCAGTGGACTCTGATATGAGCTTAGCACTGCTGAACTGAATTGCTCCTCTCCAGACGAAAATATATAGGGGAGCTCACGCTGAACCTGGGCTTTGTCTCCCCCTTCTGGCTTGGAGGTGTTGTTGCTGTGTGTGGGTTGCCTGATGAGAATACCCTTTGTTGCTCTCTGGTGACACCACTACCCGGGGGGCAGTGATGATCCTATGGCACATTGACCGTGGGTGCCACAAATGCAAGTGATAAAAACATGAGTAAGATACAGTGGCATAACTATGCTCTGATGGGCCCCTGTGCAAAATTATGACCTGGGCCGCCACCTGCATATTAGACACATATGTGGACCCTTGTAGTGTTTTAGATCCTGTAAAGACATATATGTTCACCACCCATGTACTGATGTCCCCCATCTAGTCCACTTCATGTAATAATTTCCCTTACTTTGACCCCTTGATGTAATATTTTCACCCTTATAGCTCCTTCCTATAATAAAGTCCCCAATCCTGGCCCTTCTTGTAATAATGTTCCCCATCCTGGGCCTCTTCCTGCTATAATATTCCCCATCTTGGGCCACTTCCAATGATAATGTCCTCCACTATGGGAGCCTTTAAGTAATAGACCCCCATCCTGATGTGGGTCCCTTCTTGGAATAATGCTTTTCGACTTTTTATAGTGTCCCACATCCTCCATTAAGGGGGTCTTTCTTTGTGAAATGTCCTTCATCCTGAGACTCATCTTGTTATAATGTCCCCCATACTGAGCCCCTAGCAGTATTAACGTCCCCTATCTGTCATCCCTTCCTGGTATAATATCCCCCATCCTGGGTCTCTTCCTGGTAAAATTACTTCCACCCTGGGCCTCTTCCAGTAATAATGTGCCTCTTCTTGTTATAATGTCCCCCATATTTGGCCCTTACTACTAATATTGTAGCCCATCCTGGAACCTTTCCAGTAATAATGTCCACAGTTCTTCTGCTCTTCTCCAACACTTAAAACAAAAAACAAAGCTTCTTCTTACTTTCTCATGTTCCCACAATGTAAAGGCATCTTCTTATATAGCTGGAGAAGGAACCAGAAGTTGATATTGACGGACCTGTCACTTGATGTCACTGCTATTTGCCCCAGTGATCAGTTCACTGATGTCAACTTTTGGTCTCTGATTGTATTGCAGTGCATGGAGCCAACGGGACTCTGCACTGCAATATACATTTCAGCTGAATGTGCATCCAAGAGCGCACATCCAGCTGAAATAGAAGCTTGCATTGGGGGGCCTCCCTCCTACATGGGCTTGGTCATGGTTACAACCTCTCTCTAACCGCAATTGTTACATGGGATAATACTAAAGGTCATCAGAGATCTAGTCATCCAGAAGCCACTGTCCAAAGTTACATTCTACTTAATAATGTATTGGGGTCTAATCATAATACTGAACTCTTTGAGAAAGCTAGAAAAGAATGTGGAACCCAAGGACGTAAAAATTGGGGAACACTGTAATTGAAAAAACAGATCCCGAATCAATACTTGAGTAGGGGCATGAGAGAGATTCTGGAAGGTGGTATTTGAAGAGATGCACCAAATTTTGTTTCACACAAGCACAATGGTCGTACCTCAACTCAAGAACAACTAGAGACTGCAAATACAGTGCTCAGGCACTCAGAATAAATAGTGATCCCTAGACCAGACCATGGCATGCCAAGAGAGAAAACATTGACGTTAGAAACGTGTAAGTGATTGGGGCCATGTCTCTAACAGGTTGTTAGAGGATGTTGTATGGGTACCTTTTCTTCACTTTGTGATAAAGACGTTACCGGATGTTGGGCTGCACATGTTCTCTACAAGTCCCCATCCAATTACCTTGTGAGGTCGGCAGTGGCGTAACTTCAGACCTCGTGGCCCCGATGCGAAAGCTCCAACGGGGCCCCCAATTATTGCAAATCTTTAATAGCATTAGTCTTTTTCTATGGGCCAAAGGGACGTTTCGGGCCCCCCTAGGCTGCAGGGCCCGGGTGCGATCGCAACCCCTGCACCTATTGTAGTTACGCCCCTGGAGGTCGGCAGGTGTCCTTGTCTAAATCCCCTCTGTGGAGCTGGTCTCAACTCAGCTTCGCACACACACAGACTGACTAAAAACTGTCCTTCCACAGAAAGACTCATATCTTACTTCTTCTCCTCCCCCCAACCACCATCCAAAACCAGTTCTATTGACACTCCAGGGGGGGTGGTACAAGCATTTACAGACAGAGGATTTGTAGAATAACCAAATAAGAACATGTCCACAGTACTTCAATTATCAGCTCAGGAGTGTAATTTGTACACAGGAAGTGGGGAACGGTGGAATACACAATATAGCAAGAACAAAGCACCTGCAAAATGCAGTTACAACATAATACACCATATCCACCATTACACAAGGTTATACCTGAAGCACAGTTCCGTCATACACCAATATCCGGAATGATGAAGGATGCCGCCTGGTGACAGAGGCTGAAAGAGCATGTTCAGATATTGATGTGACAGAATAATACTAAGACTGGGTAGCACAGACATAACAATCAATAGACATAAAGAGAGGGACAGATGGCACTCACCGTTCTGAGCTTTGCTTTAGCTTATTTTCATGTTTTGGTGCAGATACACATGGAAGAGGGAGGGTGGAGCAGAGACACACGGACGACCATGGCTGTTTTGTGCTTGGACCTGTGGAAGTGCTAACAAGAGCGAAACAGCTGCTGTCATCCATGTGTCTCTGCTCTCTCTACCATATGTACAGTAACTACACCTGAACATGAAAATAAGCTAAAGCAAATCTATTGACTTTATGCTGAACTGTGAGATTGTGCACCACCGGAGCTGCTTTTCTGTGCCCGTCTCTTGAAGAGTGTAAGTGCAATGCAGTTTGCAACTGTTGGAATATGTTAAGTGAAACAACTCCGATCCTGTATGTGTAATGGTACCTTTACACGCCGCTACAGAAGGTTGGAAACAACCGGGTGTCTCACGTGCACAAGCACGTTCCAACGGTTGCAAACGGTACCCGATACCGCCTTTACACACCGCTACAAAGTGCTCTACAGAAGGTTTAATCTATCTCTGGAGGCACCGCTGGGTGCCACAAGTTACCTTCTGAAGAGCACCTTCCCTCATTTACACGCCGCTACAGAAGGTAATATGGGTGGACCTGGGGCAGCAGGGACAACACATAGGCGTGCCACAATTGTGGATTACGAGACACTCGTACGATGATTGGACAATGCAATAGCATCATGATTGGCCAGGCAGCGCAGGAAGACTGGCTAATACATGATGCTATTGCAATTGTGTAGTGTGACTGGTCAGCTCCTTAAATATGCCGCCCTATGCAGCGACAACCAATCGTAACACAGGAGCTTCCACCAATGATTGCTGAAGGGGGGCGGTTTCCCGGAGACTGTGTCACACCCCAGGGAGTTAACTAGGTGACGAAAAAACCTTCCTGTACCTCATTTAGACGCCGCTACCATTGGGTTTAAACCAACCTGTTTTAGAGCACTGCTCTGAAACAGGTGTCGACAGTGACGGGTGGCAACAACCTGATTTACACGCCGCTACCTCGGGTTGTTTTGACGGTGCAAGATACATTTGTCTCCGACACTTGGTTATTTCCAACCTTCTGTAGCGGCGTGTAAAGGTACCATTAGTGTTATATTGCTGGGTTTGTGCACTGCCAGTAAAGTTAATTTAAAGAAAAAAAAAGGAACACTTGCAGAGGCTCACACACAGGAAATGCCATGTGACTGTTACCAGTTTCCTGTGTCTCTGCATGTGAAGAGACTATCAAAGGATTGGGAAAACAAGGTGTGTTACAGTCCGCGCTGCCAAGTCATCACAAATTACCAGGAATCCAATTTGGATAGCAAAAGATCTTCTTTATTTCCTTTCCTACGCGTTTCGATGCCCCTCCTGGCACCTTCATCAGGTATATCCCTGAGGAAGGTGCCAGGAGGGGCATCGAAGTGCGTAGGAAGGAAATAATGAAGATCGTTTGCTATCCAAATTGGATTCCTGGTAATTTGTGATGACTTGGCAGCGCGGACTGTAATACACCTTGTTTTCCCAATCCTTTGATGGCCGTTCCACGTGTGAGTGGTCGGTGGAGGTCCACGCAAATGCTGTGGCTGCAGTAATGATCCCAAATGGACGGTGCTTCTTGTCCCGGGCACACTGCCGATAACAAACCGAGCCAGAACTCCACGAGGTAAAAGATAAGGATGCCTTGATCTGTAGTTTCGGAGAACTTCCAGACTCCTTCATCAGGAGTACGTGGTGATTCTCCTGATGAAGGAGTGTGGAAGCGCTCCGAAACACATAGAGGTTAAAGACATCATTATCTTTTACCTTGTGGAGTTTCGGCTCGGTTTATTATTGGCACTGTGCCCGGGGCAAGAAGCACCGTCCATTTGGCATCAACAGTTGGAAGTCAGGGACTTGAGAAGATAGATACCCAGGGTAAAAAAAAACCCAGAAGAGCACCAGAAGGATTAATCAGGTCAGGATCAATGGTAGGTAGAGGAAGGATGAGTATGGAGAGAAAAAGGATAAGTTCACATGAGTCATCCAGTAAAAAAATAACAAGTAGTGTTAGTGCACCCATTCTCCCCAATGGCCCATTATGCTATTGTTCTCTGTTTGCAGGTTTCTACTCCCCCATAAAATAGGAGGTTTTTAATCCAGAGAAAGGCTGTGACTGGATGACCCAGTATGAGAGACACACCTTGACATGGCTACTGTGCAGCTATCGATATGGCCTTATTTATAAGCTCTTTTTTCATTTCTCCTTAGCAATAATATTGTTCCATTATCAATTATATGTCTTAAAAGAGCTGTTTTTTTATTACAATGTATTGGGGTCTCCATTGCACCTGTGCACACTACAGGATTTTTTCTTGTTTGGATTATAGGATCACGCCCTATGTAGTGCACCCTTCCCCCATTTGTCCGTTATGCTATTGTTCTCTGTTAGCAGGTTTCTACTCACCCATAAAATAGGAGATTTTTAATCCAGATAGAGTCAGTGATTGCAGGGATCCGGTATAAGAGACACACCTCGACATGGCTGCTGGGCAGCTATCGATATGGCCATATTTATAAGCTAATTGGCTCTTTTTTTTCATTGCTCCTTAGCATTAATATTGTTTCATTATCGATTATATCTCTTAGCAGAGGGCGGCTGTTTTTCATTACAATATTATTCATGACATTTTTTAGTAGTCATGCTGCCAAGCAGGTCAAAGAAGGACTAAGGCCCGGTGGTGAATTCATCGCCGAGTCACCTAGACCAAACCTGATACCATGACGTCTGTGCCAGTCCCAAAACTGTCATCGCGGATGTAGAGAAACGTCATCCCCATGAGATGGCATAGTAATAGGACAAAGTAGCATATGCCAGAAAATCCATGATACAGCATTAAATATGCATGACTACTGCCATCAATAAACTTCATTATGTGAACCAAATTGTGAATGACATGAAAGAAGCAATAAATAAATAACTACAAGGTGGAAATGTTCCTTATTCCTCCTCTTAAAAAATTGAATTGAACAAAAATATTTTTGCCGGATTCATCGTTTTTTTAAAACGAAAAGCTCCTATCACTATGATCATGCCGACTAGGCTCCATGATATTTATACGATGCAGTCTATGTTCTACCTATAAAAGGCATCAAAAAAATTATAATAAAATTAATGTTTTACTCTATATTACCTCCCTCAAAGAAATACAAGGGTTAAATACAGGGCTGACTCCAACTCCGATACTTCAATTTCCCAGAATCCGACTTCAACACCGGCTCCAACTCCACCAAAATGGACACCGACTTTGGCTCCGACTCCACAACTCTGCAACCATAGCTGTGGAGCCAAACATCCAACTCCTCAGTTGGCTCCGACTCCACAACTCTGCAACCATTGCTGTGGAGCCAAACATCCAACTCCTCAGTTGGCTCCGACTCCACAACTCTGCAACCATTGCTGTGGAGCCAAACATCCAACTCCTCAGTTGGCTCCGACTCCACAACTCTGCAACCATTGCTGTGGAGCCAAACATCCAACTCTGATGCCTCCGTTTCCCTGAATCCAACTCTGACCCCAACTCCACCCAAAATGGACACCAACTCCACGATTCCTCGACTCCGACGCCACAGCCCTGGTTGAATGAAAAGTAATGCCTCCAGCTTCGTAACTTGGTTTTCGATGGAGATATTTTAATAAACCAAACGCAGAAATAATCTAAGAGAAGGATTATTTCTGTTTTTGATTTATTGAAATATTAACAAGCACAATCTTAGTATGTGCTCTTTAATTACAGATATTCACTTTTCCACATAATCATCAGACAGTTGGATAGACCTCTGCCAACGATGGACAAGCTTTCTGAAGCCGTCATGGAAGAAGTCGACGCTCTTTTTCCACATCTCGCAGTTTTCTCAACTTCTTCCTCAGATGCAGAGTGATGTTCCCGCAGATCTTATTTCAATATCAGGAACAGATGGAAGTCAGACGGCGCCAAATCTGGACTGTATGGAGGATGCCATAGGGTGTTGAGCTTCAGTCTCTCAAGTTCCTCTGTGGTGGCATGTGAATTGGGTGCTCTGGTATTGTTATCCTTTTGGACCTTTGTTAGCTGTCATTTGCATCGTTGTTATGGAACGCCTTGAATTGATTATCACTCCACATTCACATCCACATGGATAACACCATCTGCGTCCCAAAACACTGATGCCATGATTATTCTAGCTGAGGACAGTGTCTTGAGTTTCTTTTACCGTGGAGAGCCTTTGTGTCGATATTCCATGCAGTGACGTTTCGTCTCCGGTTCATAGTGTAGTACCCAAGTTTCGTCTCCTGAATGCAGAACGGAGTCACTTTCATTCTCGTAACGGGAGAAGAGTTCCTGGCACATTTCAAGTCTGTGCACTTTCATTTCTGACGTCAGCATCCGGGGATCCTCTTATGCACAGATCTTTCGATAACTGAGCAGAGCAATAATGTGACCTTCACGTTATTGTGAAATGCCAATTACGCTTGCAATTTCCTTTGAGGAATACGACGATCATCCTGAATCAGTCTGTAAACGTTTTGCATGTTTAACTCAGTGGTTGCTTTCACAGGACATCCAACTCTTTCCTTGCCCACCTCACCATCTTTAAACTTACTGGCACATTGACGCACGGTGCTCCGATGAACACAATCACCACCTTACATTCTCTGATTAATTTCCTTTGGGTTGACACCTTCTGCTGTCAAGAAGTCAATGTCAGCATGTGGCTTAAATCGCACTGACCGACCGTCTGCGCAGGGATCCATTCCTTACAGTTTAACAAGTTGCTAAGGCTTCTGGCCAACTTGAGCTGTAAAACAGAAAAAAAAAGGAAAAAAAAAACAAAAAAAAACTTGAGCTGTAGAGATGAGTCAACTGAACAGTCTAGTACCTGCCACATACCAGTGCTGCCATCTGGTAAGGAATTACCTAAGTGGTGGAATTATCTTTTCATAATTTAGGGAGATAGGCTCTGATTCCAGCGTTATGTCACTTAGTATACTGGTTGTAGTAGATATGATACAAAGTTTTCTCTGCTGTAAATTTAGCAGAGGTTGAAATACTGAGCTGTGTATAACTCTTCCCATAACACTGATTGGCAGCATTCTATGTACTTTGTGTCGAGGAGCAAGCAAAATGAGGGCAAGATAGTCAGGCTAAAGTCCCACCCCAGGCCGCTGAGCAGACCTGCCTCAGCCAGCTCCCCAAGGAAAAAGTTCAGTTCCAGTACCACCGGGCTTGCGACCGGTACATCCAGCACTCCGGCCTCTGGCTGTGCACTAATCAAGTCCCTAGTGACTTCAATATTGTGTCACTTGTGAGGATCCACTACGAGAAAGGCTTGGGGCTGTCTGTTAGGACACTGGGTCTTCACTGATAGTACCACATCTGCCCATTTATCTGGGCCCATGCTAGTGTCCACTGTACATGCAATAAGTGAATCAATGGAAAAGCTGAATTAATAGACTGGCTAACATTCGTGTGACTCCTTTTTCTCCTTCTGGGGACTAACTACCATGTAGACCCCTTTTAAAGGTCAAGCTCCACTTACGCAGAGAATCCATAATCGTTAGTAATAGCCCACGGACACTGGGGAGCAGCCTTCACCCCGGCCATTAGAGGACCGTCAACACATGGTTACACTTATTTACTATCCGTAACTCTGCATCTAATACAACTCCCATGGGTACAGTGTACTCTTCATGGTGCAGGAAGAAGAACATACTCCTACACCCCCTTACAGATTGTATAATAGTAGAGAGCTGCTAATCAGTGCTGGGGGTGTGGTTTTACCAAGAGGCATAAGGCCAGTTGTCCTCTAACAATTAATTTCCTGGTAGTAAAACACTGACTATTGAAATAGCAAAACACACTCCAGTAAAGGACACATCGCAAGAATCAGGGTCTCTTTCACTACTTTAAAGGGTCAGTCCGAGACCAGCAACATTCCTCTTAACTGGCTTTCTAATATATCCCTCTAATCTAAACAGTTTTCACATGTACCGTACTTCCTTTATTAGTTCCCTATCATTCCCTCTCTATTCTTTCTAACAGCTATTTTTTTCTATTTCCTGCTTCATGACATCCCATGTGTGTGCCCCAGTGCATCCTGGGATCCTCACACGGAGCATCAGACAGGCTCCAGGCATTTTCCCAGCCCCTCCCTGAAGCAGAGCGTCACTGTGATGCTGGTTCCATGGGTGGACCTGTGCAAATTATTACAAAGATCTCCAGCCCCCCTTCTACCCTCTTCCAGTGTGTAATCTCAGTCCCCCTTCTCCCCTCCTCACAGTGTGCATTCTCAGCCCCTTCACCTACCCCCGTTCTTACCTACTTCATTCAGTGCAGTGTCACCTCCTCTCTGACATACTGTCTCTCCCTCTGTGCGATTGCTAATGTCAGGCCGGCCGTGCAGGAGAGCATAAGTAACATCAGTGGGAATCCCACAGTTGATGTATATTTATGAGCCCGGAGCTTCCACTGATGCAGGGATAGGGAACTCCAGGCCTTGAAAGCCACACAGAGTCCAGGTTTTCAGGATTTCCTTAGTATTCGACATTTGGTAATTTAATCTCCTGCACAGTTGATGATTCTAACTGTCAAATGCTAAAGAAATCCTGAAAACCTGGACTTTGTGCGCATCTCGAGGTCTGGAGTTCCCTACCCCTGCACTGATGTCACTTGTGGGCAGTGCTTATGCTCAGGGGCGGGCTGGTGCTTCTTATACCGGGAGGCAGTGTGTTCCTGCCAGCCCTAGTTGAGGAGCGGGGGGGTGGTGGGGGGTTGGTGGGTGTGCTATCAGACGCGCCGAGGAGCGGGGGGGTGCTGCTGTCGTGCTATCGGACACGGGGTGGAAGCGGGTGAGGGTATCGGAGCTCACTTACCAGATGGCCGCAAAGTAAGGCCGGCCCATTTCAGTGGGGGGGGCGGCCCTAGATGAGGGCAATACCACCAGCCTGGCACCTGGGCCAGTCCGCCCCTGCTTATGCTCCTGCACAGCCAGCCTGATATTATAGACCGCACAGAGAGGGAGACAGCATGTAAGGGAACACGTGACACTGCACTGCGGGAAGCGGGTAAGAATGGGGATGGGATGGAGGAATTAAGAATTCCCACTGCGCGGAGGGAAGAAGGGGGTCCGAGCAGTAACTTTGCGAGGAGTAGAGAAGGTAGGAGGCTGGAGACCTTTGTGAACATCTGAACAACCCCACCCCTTGAACCAGTGTCACAGTGACAATGTGTTTCAAGGAGGGGCTGGGGAAGTGCCTGAAGCTTGTCAGCTTGAAGATGCTTCATGTGAGGATCCCAGCATGCACTGGGCACTCACATGGGATGTGATCCAGCAAAAAATAGAACAAACAAACTCCAACAGCTGTTACATAGTGTAGAGAGGGAACTGTAGGGAATTAATAAAGGAAGTATTTTAGGAACTACTTTAGATAAGAGGACTATATTAGATAGGGAGTTAAGAGGAATGTTTCTGTGCTCAGTCTGACTCTTTAAGATGCTCTCAGATTACACAGCAACACCTGCTGACAGATTCTCAAGAACAAACATGTAAATTAAGTAATGAATAAAATGCAAATATAAAAAGTCACTTAGAACAATTGTCACTCCAGAAATAAGATGCAAAGACAAAGATGATTTTTTTAAAATAACAATCAGGGTTTCTTTTCGGGAGCTTATTTATTTGTGCTCTCCTGAAATCATTTCATCAGGCTGCTATTAAGTAAAGATTATCTGGAGCGCTCTCATACTGCATAAAACATACCCAGGCTCCTATAAATAGAAGGAGCAGACAAGACTAATCAATCCTGCGAGAACAAGATGTAATCATCAGTCCTTCATCTGTAGCGGGGATCCATTCAACGACCAAATCAACACAATTTCTATAAAATCTGCTGAATCCGCACTTGAGATGAGCTATTTATCCTTATTTATGTAGAATTACAGAACTCCTTTAATCCCATCTCCTTCGTCAGCTCCGATACCTACAATTTAACGATCCAAAGTGTGTTGGGTGCAATCACATCTACAATTATTAACAGACGAGATTCCTAGAACAGACAGTGAGTGTTTGAAAAACTTATAGAAAAATATATATGGTTATTCATATTTCTTAAAGGGAAACTGTCATCTAGATAAAGCCCCCCAAGCTATCACTACCTGTCCCTGCACCTTCCTATTATTACTCTAACTATACTTTTCTATCCTAAATGTGTGTTGTGAGTGTGTAATAAAATGTATTTATACCTTAGTTGGGCGTATGTTAATGAACCGGGGCGCTACCGTTGCTGCGTCATACCACCAAGGCTGCAGAGCGGAGGGAGCCAGGCTGGGGGGGCAAAATTTGATTTCAATATCACGCCCATTGAGGCGTGATAAATGATGCTGGATGCGGCAATAGGGACAAAAGAGGACACTCAGGGGGGCTGCAACGGTAGCCCCCAGTTCATTAACATATGCCCCACTAAGGTATAAATACATTTTATTACACACTCTCAACACACATTTAGCACAGGAAGGGATAGTTAGAGTAGTAACAGGAAGGTGCAGGGACAGATAGTGATAGCCTGGGGGCTTTATCTAGGTGACAGGTTTGCTTTAAGAAAAGAAAATCCGTGTACAGTAACTAAAAATCAGTGTGATGGGAACTTGTCTGAGAATCCACATACCGTATCAATTTTCTGATGCATTTCTCTGGATAATTATTCTGATGTCAATAAGAAATCTTTGGGTGTCTCCATCCATGCTTAGAAGGATTGTCCATCATTTACATAGTGATGACTTATCCAAGGGGTAGTTCACCAGTTTATTAATTAATACAGGGGTGGACCTACCGTGGTGCAGCTGGTGCAGCTGCACCAGGGTCCCGACCGGCTAGGGGGCCCTCAAGCCTGCAGGGGGCCCCCAGCCAACCCCTATCACCCTGTGTCAGAGGAGAGGGGTTAACTGAGGGAAGCTTCCTGCTTCCCTTAGCTGATCCCACCCCTCCTCTCCTCTGCCGCCCCGGTTCCCAGGACTGCGCGGCACGGCGCAGGTAGGAGCCGCAGCACCTGTTAGCATCTGTTAGCACCAATTACCCCCCCCGCTACTCACCGACATCCGCTAGCAACACCCCCCCCGCTCCTCACCATCAAATGCTGCGCGAGGTCCCTCTTGGCACAAGGTCCGCCACTGAATTAATAAATGGCAAGAACAAACAAACCAATTTTGAAACAAATCAAGCCAGATATGTCACTGGAAGCAAAGATCACCAAGCAGCTACGGCTTGTCTACACATCATATGGAGAGAACAATCACTGGAGAAGAACATAATGGTTGGAAGAAGGTGAAGAGGAAGACCAGCAACCCGATAACTTGATACTATCAATATACCATCAGATTAGACCCTGGTGAAACCTATCTAGGGTTGGAGAAGATCTTGGTGGACCTATCTAGCCTCTGAGGAGACTCTAGTAGGCCTATCTAGACTTAGAAAAACTCTGGTGGACTGATCTAGGCTTGGAAAGACCCTCGTGGACCTATTTAGGCTTATAGAAAACACTGGTGGACCTATCTAGGCTTGGAGAAATCCCTGGTGGACCTATCTAGGCTGCACAAGATTGATATTCCTACAGTGCATTCTTCCATCAAGTTGACATGGCTTGAGATCAAGCCAAAGGCCATTAAATTAAATTAGGTGTGCCAATTAGTGATGGGCGAATCCTAAATTACTCGGAATCGCTTGACTCTAGCGAGTCCGAGCCCGGGACTCGCTACTCGTTGCGAGTCTAGCGAGTCCAATGTTAATGAATGGGGAAGCGAGTAATAGCGAGTAGTGGCGATTTACAAATCACAGATGTGTCTCGGAAGCTTCAGCCTGAAGCAATCCTAGTTTTGCCATTGATTTGCATTGGACTCGTTTACTTTGCAAGTAATCGCTGGGAAACTCGCACAGATAAGAGTCCTGTCTGCTCTGTGTGCAGGCTGCCGCAGCTCCAGGGTCCTAGAGCCCGCCTGCTGCCTGATGTAGCAGAGCTGAGATTGTTCTCAGTCTGCTCATTCCCTGTGCATAGACATCTATATCTATGCACAGGGATGAGCAGAGAGGACATCGCGTTTTGGACTGCGTCGGACGGAAGAGGATTTTTTTAATTAAAGATGGAGTCCCTAATGGCTTTTTTTAAAATTTCTAATAAAAATTTTTCTCTGTGTTGTGTTTTTTTTAAAACAATTTAATAGAAATTCATGGCGGCCATGTCTAATATTGGCGTGACCGCCATAAATTCCGGGCTTAGGGCCAGCTGATAATACAAAGCTGGCCCTAGCCTCTTTATTACCCAGCGTGCCACCGCCACCAGGGCCGCTGGAAGAGCGGGGTTCAGCGCCAGAGGATGGCGCTTCAATGAACGCGCCATCTTCTGGGGCGGCTGCGGGCTGCAATTTGCAGCGGGGGGTGCCCAGAAAGCTTGGGCATCCCTGCGCTGCGGGTTCCAGCCCCCAGCTGCTTAGCTGTACCTGGCTAGACATAGAAATTGCACGGAGCCCCACGCATTTTTTTTTAATTATTTCATGAAATTCATGAAACAATTAAAAAAAAGGGCTCCCCTATATTCTTGTGTCTGGCTAGGTACAAATAGGCACCTGGGGGTTGGGGGCAGCCCGTCGCTGCCTGCTGGATCCGGCTGGTTCCAGAAATACGGCGAAGCCCATGTAATTTTTTTTCTGAAAAATCAATAAAACAATCCTAAAAAAGGGACTGCATCTTTATTAACTCCTCGCCCATGGTCCAGGGGTTAATAAAGAAGCAGTCCCTTTTATTTACATTGTTTTATGGATTTGTCAGAAAAAAATTTCACGTGGGCTTCGCCGTATTTCTGGAACCAGCCGGATCCAGCAGGCAGCGACGGGCTGCCCCCAACCCCCAGGTGCCTATTTGTACCTGGCCGGACACAAGAATATAAGGGAGCCCTTTTTTTAAATTATTTCATGAATTTCATGCACCCCCGGCTGCAAATTGCAGCCCGCAGCCGCCCCAGAAGATGGAGCGTTCATTGAAGCGCCATCCTCTGGCGCTGAACCCCGCTCTTCCAGCGGCCCTGGTGGCGGTGGCACGCTGGGTAATAAAGGGGTTAATACCAGCTTTGTTATACAAGCTGGTATTAAGCCCAAGATTCTTAATGTCAGGCCACGTTTGACCCGGCCACTAAGAATCTCCAATAAAGGGTTAAAAAAACACAGAGAAAATTTTTTATTTGAAATAAAAAAAAGCCATTAGGGACTCCATCTTTAATTAAAAAAATCCTCTTCTGTCCGACGTAGTCCAAAACGCGATGTCCTCTCTGCTACATCCCCTGTGCATAGATATAGATGTCTATGCACAGGGAATGAGCAGACTGAGAACAATCTCAGCTCTGCTACATCATCTCTGTGAGCAGGCGGGCTCTAGGACCCTGGAGCTGCGGCAGCCTGTACAGAGAAGACAGCTGGACTCGGCTCGCAAAGTAACAGCAGTTACTTTGCGAGTTTCCCTGCTATCACTGGCACAGTAGCCGAGTCTAATGCAAGACAATGGCAATCCTAGTTTTGTCAGCGTTTGCCATTGATTTGCATTGGACTCGTGCGAGTAAACGCTGGGAAACTCGCAGAGTACCGAGTCCTGCGAGTGCCTTACTACTCGCCGAGTAACGAGTCCTAGCGAGTAGATTCGCCCATCCCTAGTGCCAATATGAAGTTGGTTGGGGTCCAACATCCAACACTTTTACCAAACAGCTGACTTGCAGGGAATCTGTCAGCCGATTTATGCTGCTTGAACTCCTAGTGTCATGAATCAGAATGCTTTTTTGCTCTGTTTTGCTAAAAAATTATCTGTTGTTTCAGAAAAGACAGCCAAAGACTGTGGCCTTGAATTATTCAGATTTCTGATATTTAACACTTTGCAAAGCTTCAAAACTTTGGCGCAACGTGAACTTGCAGTTATAGTTAGCTAAAATTAACATTATCACATCAGTCCTTGCCAGATTCACTAAAGTAGGGCAGAGCATGGATGGGACAGAAGATAGTGGATGACACATTTTTCAAAATGTACACCACTTTGGTGGCATAACTTACGCCAGGAACATATTCCATTCCTTGGCTGAGCGAACAGAGGGAGCCTAATAAATGGAAATAAATGGACAACGGGAATGGATTTTCTTTTTCTGGTGCATACAAAAGGAAAAATTACATGGTCGACATGACCCAGTCGACGTGTTTTGTCTGCATGAGTCGACTCAGTCATGAGTAAGACTGCTTAATGCAGTTGAAATGCGTCGACTGGGCCATGTCATTTTTTCTTTTGTGTGCACCATTTTTATTGAAAAATATAAGAAAAAGAAAATCCATTCCTGTTGAGCCCGATTCTATTTTTTTCTATTATCCTAGGTCCATTTTGTGCTTTGTAAGCTGAGCGCTGAGAGAATTGTTTATTATATAGTGGATCAAGGATAAGAAACGAGACCAGTTTCGGTGCTCTTGGATGTATTTACTAAAGGGCGGTAGACAGGGATCCCCGACAGTGCAACAAGAAACACCACCATACTATATGTAACATGCATCTAGTCAGAATTGGCCAGTTCCACCATACTGTCCCAATGACACTGACCCGAGGTGTTGCAGGAAGTGCACAGAAAACTTACCTATGGTACGTCCTGCCTAATACAGGAGTGCGCAATTTACTCTGATGATGCAACTTGTTGGCAGGTCAGCACAACAGTTCACAAACTTAGGGTGCTTTCACATCAGTGGTATTGCAATTTCGCTGTAGATCCGGCAGATGTCGCCGCACCTGCCAGATCTACTGCGTAACGTCCGATTGCAGCACCGATCCGGCTAGCCCCATTCATTCTCTATGGGGCTTGCGGTCGGGTGCGGCAAGTGTGGTATTGCTGAATCCAGCGCTTGCGGCACCGCTAAAAAACTGCTGCTAGCAGCGTTTTTTTGCAGGGCCACAAGTGCCGGATCTGCCGGATTCGGCAATACCGCACTTGCCTCATCCGACCGCAAGCCCCATGGAAAATGGATGGGGCTTGTCAGATCGGTGCCGCAATCGGACGTTACGCGGTAGATCCGGTAGGTGCGGCGACATCTGCCGGATCTACCGTGAATTTGCAATACTGCTGATGTGAAAGGAGCCTTACACAAGCTTCTATACATCCCCCTGAACCTACACACAGCAACAGATTGCACAGGCACGAAATGTAAGAACAGAGATACACCATGATAATACATCCAGGGAATACAATAAAAACCACAATGTATGCACTTTAACAAGAAAAAGAAAATTCAAAATAATAATAATATAAGCAAAGAGGAGTTGGAGAAATACATAAGTAATAAATAATAAATTAATGAAAATAACAGAATAAAAATAAAGTTGAACAGTGGACACTGGTACAATAAATATCCTAAATAGTGGATTGCATGGGGGTGGATGTAAACCACAGTGATAAAATTAATTGAAAAACAGTAATAAAAAGAAAAATAGTTATATGTCAAACAGACTTAAAATGTCCAAAAAATGTGATATACTCCAAAAAACGTCAGGGAAAATTTGCAGTGATGTACAGTGACAAGTGATAAAAAGGGGGGCAGCACTCTCCTCATGCGGCACTGCAGCAGTCATGGGGCCGGGTACTCAGACAATCTCAGGCAAACAATCTTTTTATCATGGTGGTGACACTAGAAACCGTGACCTCGACTGGACGTTGTTAAGGGATATTTAAAGGGAGTTAAAGCTTATGTTTTGTTGTAATGCCAGCTGATGTTTCTGGCCAGGGGTGACCTGGCGCTGCAGGTAGTAGTCCCAGAGGATAAGTGGTGGTGCAGCTAGATTGAGCACTCCCCTCAGCAGGAGCGGGCCCCTGGGGGTAGTTGTAGGTATTGAAGAGAGGAGGTGCAGAAGGACCAGATGATATAGAGTTCTTGTGGTTCTTACCATTTACTGAAGTTCAGGGCAGTTACAGCCCAGCCAGGGTACATCATCCAACAAGTGCACGGCCTGGCCAGCTCAGATGTTTTTAGAGTGCACTTTGTCAAAACACAGGATATTTGGGCTTCCTTGCTGCCTTCTTCCCTCTAACACCTGTTACTCCTATCCTCTCCTAAATGTTCTATGGTTGTTAGTCCCAGCAGGCAGGTAACTACGGGTTCTATGAACAATTGTCTTGCTGGTCCGCTAACCCTAAGTAGTTCCTTGAGCCTGGGGAGGGTCCACTAGGGTAGCCACTGTGCCTGAAGCGCAGTGATCTCCAGTTTCATGGTTGGTCTTGAAGAAACCAAATCAAATTGGGGTTGGTACCTATACTGCAGCGAGCTCCTCTGCCGACTTGAACAGCCGGCAGCAGTTTCCTGTCCTCGGGCTTGGGACTAGCACCTAACTCCACCTGTAGTACTAGCTTCCCCAGCTGCCTGACTGGATCTACTAGAGCTGTCTCTATTTTGCCACCCACCCTAACTCCTCCCTTCAGCCAGTAGGTGGGGACTGCCCTGAATGTGGGTTTCTGCCCTGCACCTCCCTGGTCTGGAGTTTGGATTGTATTGGGTGCAAATGGAGGTCTCGTCAAAGCTTTCCCTTCTTACCTCTGGGCATCATACCATACACGTGAAATGCATGCAATAGCATTAGTGGCAGTTGGACCGTTGATATATTGCATTAATCCCAGAGTATAAAAAAAGAAAGAAATGAAAAAAAAAAAACAGAGGAAATATGCATAGATATAAAAAAAGGAAAAAACCTAAAGCAAAAATATAAGGAGTCAGAGTCATAAATGTGTGAGGTCTCAAATATAAATGCTAAACTCTAGTGCACAAAGGTGCAGTGATCAAAATAGATCAAAAAAGCTGCACAAGCCCCTATAAATAATATACAGCCAATTCTGTGAACAAGGACTTATTAACTCTTTAGAGTTCAATGTTAATGGGATAACTAGAGTATAACATGTTAAAAAACAGCAATATTATTTGTGACTAAATATCTTACCCAGAAGGGGCTCACAAGAGGAGGTACAAAGAGTGGGAGAACATCCAGCAATCAGAAAAATTGTATGTCAAAGTGTCAGATCGCAAGAAAAAAGTGCAGGGTGTTTATTTTTTAAATATTCCAGTCCCTGGGGATGTAAGGGTCACCCTGATGCATTTCGTCAAGGCTTCTTCATGAGGGTCTTCATGAGGGTTTTAGTAAATTTTTATTGATCCTTTTTTTTTTGCAGTATTGGGTTAGCCTTCCTTTATCTTGGCAAATTATAGGTTGATATTATTATTTTTTTTAAATGGCTATAGCCTATCTAACTTGGTTTGGCACCAAACACTATCTTCGTGTGCACACTTCCCGCCAAACTTGTCCACGGTGGGGCCTGATGTCAGGAGTTATGTATTGAAAGGTTCACCATCTCTTGTCTGGAACTTGGAAGATGAGCTGGATGTTTCAACTAGTAGCCACACAACGAAGAGGTCTACTATCTTGTTACTAACGACCCTCCGGAAGGGTCACTGCAAGGGGCTCAAGAGGGGGTTCAGCACTGCAGACAACTATAGGTGCCTACTCAGGATCTATCTCTCTCCTCAGCAGATGTACTAATTAAGGTACTTGTTATCTTGGCACAACTCACACCAGTGACAGGACAGTCTCTTTAGAGGCTGCTGCAGTCTTTTTACTGCCAGCTTCTGTTTGGGAGCTTCTACCTGTAGTGCAGCAGCAGCCAGAGCTGTAAGTACAATGCCAGGAAAAGCAGCGAGCATAGTGCTGTACACAGCATCGTCAGCTCCAGCTCCACTGCCCATGGGACAGCCGCTATCATGATGAGTCACCGCCGAGGGAGCCCTGCGAGCCGCACCAGTTGTGGAGCCCACTGGGATGGGATACTCGGTACCGAACTGGGGTATCACGGGGTATCACGGGGTATCACGGCCTCCTTGGTCCGGACCGTGTCCCGAGCCCACAAGTAAAGGTTGAGGGTTATTTAAAGGGGATATAGTCGTGACGCCACCCGTGGTATGTGGTCAGGGTGACCACCGCTGCTGCAGAACCTCTGGGGGTGATGGATGGCAGCCTGTGATGTGACGGCTCTCCATGGGCAGAGCCTGGTCCCCGGGGCAGTAGTGGTGAAAACAGTTTGTGAGGGAGAACAGGGTTTTCAAGCATTACACAGACTCACGGTTTTGTAGTCTTTCAAGTCTTTTACTGAAGAAGGTACATCAGCTGAGTACTGTCCACGGAGTCTGTGCAGGGGCCGGGTTGCTCCCACACTGGCGGGGCGAATGGGTTAGGAGTGGAGGGCCGGGTGGTGAATGGAGGATCAGACAGAGAACAGGCTGGAGAAAAGTACTGGGCAGGCAGCGAAGCATCGGGCGGGGTGAATGCATCATCTGATTGTTTAAAAAAGTCGGCGGCTTTTTACCACCGGCTTCTAAACAGACAGCTTTGTAGGGTCCTGCAGTATAGTTCTCGCATTTCCCATTGACTTACATTGTATTCACTACTCATAACGAGGAAACTCGACGAGTAACGAGTAGCCCAAATACCATACTATTTTGCGAGTACAGAATAGTAATCTGTTTACTCGCTCATCCGTAATCCCACCATCTTCCTCACCCGAATCAATGGACCATGCTAGAGACTTTCATTCTATATGGGTGATTACTATTAAAGTGAGAATGGCTGATTCTGTTGGTGTGATTAATATAGAAATTCATGGACAAACAAGGTATCCAACAATGTAAATCCTCAGAGAGCTGATCAAGGTAAACTGTAATTCTGGAAGCACTTAGTTAATTTCATTTTGATAGGCAGAAAGTTCATTAAAACCATCTACGGAAAAAACGCTGAGCCACAATATAGTCAATCCCCGTCCAAGTCCTGAATGTCTTTCACCTTTACTTCTATTCCTTTTGGTTTGCAATTAACAGATGTTTTAATTTGCTTGTTTACTCTGCCCTATCACATTTCAGGTGTGGCTATTGATACTGTCCTTATGCTGGCCTTCTTTGCTGCTACATTCCTATGTGGATCCTGCTAAAGAGTTCCAGTGCACTGCAAAGGATTGTTGCCAGCTAGAGATTTGCTTTTTGTTGCCTTACATACTTACGCCTTTTTTTGTTGATAGTTAGGTTGTAGGAGGCCTTCCTAATATTGAAGTTGCTACTTAACCTTTTTCCACATGTGTACATGTTTAATGTTACCTTACTTATTTCTGAATGCTTTCCTTGTCCTGCATTTTAGTGTACAGCTATATTTCATGTAAGGAGGTACAAGGAACAACTTGATGGCCTTCCATGTAGCCAGGTCTGAGTTGTGAGTCTCTAGTGTTGCAGCTAAGGATATTCCAACCTGTGCGGGAGCCACAAGGGACTGTGCAGCTAGGGATACTAGTCTGTTTAGGAACCAAAAAACCATTTAGGACAGGTGCAGTTGCTAGAAAATAGGCTTTATTTACCCTTATTGTAATCCCCATGTGCTTAAAAAAACATCATCAATATAACGCTGCCAGGTGTTTCCAAAATTACAATTTATCTCAATCAGTTTATTGAAAAGTTACAATTCTTAGATAAGAGATTTAATGGAAAACAAAATTTTGTCTTTGGATTTATTCATTAAATAAAGTTACCGAAACAGCCTTTTTCACTTTGATAGCAATCACCCACATAGAATGACTAAGTCTATTGTCTCTTCTATGAAGTCAATTGATTCAGGTGAGGAGGATAGTGTTATGTGAGAATTCATTGTTATTATATGTTCTTTAATCAGTATTTTGTATTACTGGTGGATGGGTGACCTGAGGGCGTTGTTTTATTTCCTGATTGGTGTATTCCTTATTGATTAATTAAACCTGCCTTGTTGCTCCTTTTTCTGTGCTTGGAACATGACCTGTTAGAGGTCGAAATATTACAGCCTATATATAGTAGAACAAAGGATGTCTTGGTTTCTCATAACCAGATTTTGAAGATTTCTGCTATTTCTGGAGAACAGGAGCAGGGTCATAGTTTAGATGGGAAGGGAGGGTAGTGGGGCTTGTTCCGTGGCTTCTAGAGAAGACACCAATTCTGACTTGGTAAGGTTGGCATAGTCACGGCACTGGACTGGAGCATAGCAGGACCACAGAACACATAGTAATTGAAGCAGGATTTCCCAGTTTTCAGCTTTTATCAGAGCCAAGCTTTAATTATGCTCTTAGCTTAATTAATTAACAAACCACAAACATCCATAAATCATCAGCATTCCAGGTCTCTAAACAGCAGTGTTCATTATATATTCACAGCTGATCAATGGGAGATTCCCACTGAGATTAATATGGGAACTCACGCTTAAAGGAACACTGGTGCATTGTTATAGGACACAGGGATTCCCCCTTAACCCTACGCTGGAAAATAACATCTTTTATTAATGTTCAAGACATATTTTCTTTTATTATGTATTAAATACCTTATATATAGTATGTTGGTCAAATTATGGGTGGATTGATACAAAGTCAATAACAATTCCAATTTTAACGAATAGGATTGAGAGAAAGTCATAGCCCGGAATCGCACATTTCCCTTCAGTGGAAAAGTAGAGGAATTCTCCTGAAAGTCTGGTCTAAGGGTAGTATGGGGGAACAGTTTTCTTATTGCTCTGCTTTGGTCACAAAGAGCCTTACCCCTGACTTACTCCAGACCAGTGGTGTAACTACAACAGGTGCACGGGTTGCAATCACACCTGGAGCCTAGGGGGCCCCAAAAGTCCCTTTGGCCCAAAGGAAAAGACCACTGCTATTGAAGATTTGCAATAATTGGGGGCCATGTTGGAGGTTTTGCATCATGGCCCCTGAGCTTCAAGTTACGGCCACTGCTCCAGATCATTGCTTAAGAATGTATAGAAAGTTAACTGGAGCTACCTCCACTATGAGATGGCCCAATCAATATTTCCATCTTTGAGCTAAGTTCACATGACACCTATTGACTAAAGCTGTGTAACTTCTGTAAGTATCCTATGTATCTTACATATTACTATACCATGCACAATGAACGAGGTAGTCAATACACGCCTCCTCTGCTGCTTCTTCTCTAGGATTCGTGATCCTGCTTATATCTTTGTGACATTGAGCACCCAATAACAATAACCTTTGCGGAAAGATTCAAAGATCCTTTTCTTTTAGTATAAGGTACATCTTTACATATTTTTCTGGTATTATTGGCTCTGTTATTGACACCTGATACAGCTTTCACTTTGAAAAGCACCAGGGGGGGGGTGATAGGTTCTCTTTAAGCCTTTATCCAAGCCCATCAATATCAGTGGGTTCAGCTGACATTAGTTTGTGTGTGGTGATGTTAAAGTGGAAATGTCATTTCACTGAAGGAAAAAAAAAAAAATCTGTGCTGGTTGTCAATGATGGCTCACACAGCAGCTAAGATAATGCTTCTTTATGCCATATGACTTATTTTTTACCATTTTTCCGTGGTAGTGAGCTGTGTGGGGAGCCAGTGGAGAAGGGGTTATCAAAGACTGTGACTGAACTGTGTGGGGAGTTTGCACTGATCCTGGCACTCTGACGTTGCTTAGCAACTGTGCTATTAGGCTGAGCTAATCTGATACATTGTTTCCTCATGAGCTGCAGTCATCTGTGTAGACCACACCCTCTTTATCCTTATAAGGATAGATGCCGTGTATTCACTGAAGACGAATCTGAGTGATAATAAACATATGTCTTCTTCACACACAGCGCGTGGGGACAGCTTGTGGAAGGTTTAGGACTGGTAACCAATCAGAATTTTCTAATGAAGTATATTAGAAAGTTTATTGAAATCACTTGTTCTACATTATTATTGAATAAAAATTTAAGCAGCGGTTACACTTTAAGTAATGTTGGACCTATGTAGTTTATCTTTCCATCTACTCAGGCAACATGTTTGAAAATTGTCTCCATTGTGAATAAACGTCAGGCATCCTCAGGACAATTATCGGAATGACTGATCTTCTCTTATAGCTGGATATGTTGCTTTCGTGTCTTGCAGAAAGCAATATTTATTTGCCGTAAAGGGAAATTTCAATTTACTCGTTATTTGTTTCACATTAAAATTCAGGTCAGACTGTTAAAATCCACACAATCATTAATCTTGAGAAATTACT
Organism: Allobates femoralis; assembly: GCA_033576535.1. NCBI lineage: Eukaryota > Metazoa > Chordata > Amphibia > Anura > Aromobatidae > Allobates > Allobates femoralis. The sequence goes on from JARQOC010000003.1 coordinate 29,203,996, forward strand.
TATTTGTCCAAAACAAGCGATAGAGCTGTGAAATACATTCACATAGGATGTAGCAATGAAGTGGAGGAGCAGCGAACGCACCATTATGAATCACGGAAATTTCATGGGAACAACTTACTTTCTCAGTGGCGAAATATTCAGTTATTAAACTGTTGAATGTTTTTCTGGCTGGGATTTCCAGGCTTTATTAATACCAGAAGCCATTTCTTTTTCTGTGTTTTCTTTTTATCATTCTTCACAGCGAGAGTTCTTGGTATCAGTCCGATACACATTTTCTGTTTGCAGCGCTCTTAAAGGTGCAAGTCAAGACCAAGACCAAGGTCTGGTAGAGATGATCGAGTCTTATGAAATCCAGATTTGTCAAGGTACAACTAATTTTTTCGATTTTTTTGCCAATATTTTCTTAGGAATGGTGATTGTTATGCACGTATCAACCCAACTCACACACAGGTAAATGGGGAAATAAAGCCTAAATCACTGAAGCCGCACCACAACTAGAGGGGAGGTTGCTACAAACAGCTGATCGGGATAATAAAAGTGTGACGGGGTTGACAAAAAACAAAGGACATGCACAATTGGACATAAAAGAAATAATTACAAACCTAAAGCAAACAGAAGATAGGTGTGTAGCACTAAGGGCTGGGTACTCAGCAGCTGGGCCAACGACGGTAAAACCAATAAAGCAAAAATAATAATCGCTTGTGACACCTGTTGGCATTTTCAGCCAGTAGGTGTCCGCCACTGCAGGTTTATTCCAGGAGAAAGATGTTCTAGCAGTGAGATGTATAATCCCCTCCAACCAGGGTTGGCTCCTGAGGAATTGGGAGGAGACGATGATGGTAGTAGTAGGTGTGTGCAAAAAGAAAGGAGGCACAGGAGACATTCTCTGCATTCTTTACCTTTTTACTGCAGCTGTTGCACAGATCCAGGGTTCACATATCACCAGGTATGCAGTCCAGCCACTCTTGCAAAAGAGAGAGAGAGTGAGCGCAATGAGTAGCATGGGAGAAGTTTAAGGGGCTGATAAGCTGCTCACCTTAGCGGGTTGTGCACCCCTGCACAACCCCAATAGTATGCTAGATAGTAACATGAGAGAGCTGATGTAGAGCGGGGTGATCCGTCCTCTCATGGCAGCGTTTCTGGGTTCGGTCGTCACTTGATCTGTCAAACCGGAACTTCGTCACTGCAGGTCCTGTGCTTACTGTGCTGTTAGGCCTGGTATCCCAGCCACCGAAGGTCCTCCGGTGGCTTTTTTTTGGCTAAGATCGATCCTCCCTCACAGCAGCTCCTGCCGCACTCCCCAGAAGGGGAATGAACAATTGGAAAACAAAAAATCGATCTTGTGGATCGCTAAAAGGAGGACAAAGGGGATTCTTATTATTAATATCCAAACCTTTTATTAATAATCCTTTGTGAGCCACAATGCATTTCGACAGGCAGCATGTGAGGTGATACCTGAGGAAGACAGCATACTGCCTGTCGAAACATGTTGTGGCTCAGAAGGGGTTATTAATAAAAGGTTTGGATATTAATAAGAATCCCATTTGTCCTCCTTTTAGCGCTCCACAAGACTGATTTATTGTTTACCAATTGTACAGCCACTCTTAGAAGAACTGAAGTCTGCTCTGCTGGAGTAAGGTATAATGGCCTCCCTGCTGCTTTTTTGGTAATTCAGGTATCTAGGTGCTAATACACTCTGCTGAACTCCTCTGCATGTGGTGGACACCCTTCAGACAGGGAGGTGATGTGGGCCTCTTGGGAAGTTGCTTTGATAACAACTCTCTGGTCCACTTTACTAATGTGCCTCAGAAACGCTCACAAGAGTGGCTACTGGGCATAAAGTCCAGCCAGATCCATATTTTGCTGCCAGGTCCTGGAATCCTGGCAACCTAGGGTCTGGTGCCCTGCATGCAGCTTGTCATCCAATCTGCCTCCTAGCCTGACACAGACTGAACTTTCCTATGCCTACTTCCCTCACTATCCTAACTCCTTTCTCCAGTCAGAAGCCGGGGTCTGCCTGGGGTGGGTGTCCTCCACACTTAGCTCCGTTGCTGGAATTTGGTAAGTGTTGGATGCTTTCTGTTTCCAGCAGAGGGCACCTCAATTCTCCCCAGACATGGTATTACATTGAATGTATGTGCAATATCATTAGTAGCAGACGGACCTCAGGGGTGCCACATTGGCGTAAGGAATGTATCTACAATATCATTTGTGGCAGCCAGACCACAGGGGTGCCACATTGGCGCAAGGAAGGCAATTGTGAAATAACGGAGTAAACACAACATTGGTCTTTGCCTAAAATGCAAATTGCAGGTTTGGAACTCCTTAACAAAAATCCACATAGAAATATAGTCAGCAGAGAAAGCTGGCAGAAGGAGAGTATAAATATTCCCACTAGGGATGTGATAGGAAAAGGACAAAGTAGGAAAGTGAGAACACCTGACTAGGAGCTAAGGCAAAAAAAAGCAAGGATAAACCATCAGTATTTGGATGGACGAGCCAGACTGTGGCTCAGCAGAGAAGGAAAGGAACAGGCATCAAGAAGTCATAGGATTGAGTCCCATGCATGCTCAATCGCTAACAACATCGTTCAGATCGCTGGTGAGCTGTCACACAGGCAGACTCGCCAGCGATCTGGACCAGAAAGGACGCTGGTATCCAAGGTAAACAGCGGGTAACTAAGCGCCGTGCGGTGCTTATTAACCCGATGTGTACCATGGTTACCATCTTCCAGCAAAGACTGTGCCACTGGGAGATTGTTCAGCGCGCTGCCACCATTGAATGATGCAGCACCTTGGTTGAGTTGAAGTTGACAGGTTTATGAACATGTTCCTGTCAACTTCAACTTGACTAATTATTGTTGTTGAATCATTCGTTTACACGCAACGACTCACTAACGATGTTGTTTCAACATCGTTCAAAACGTCACTTTTGAACACTGTTGAGAACGATGTAACGGCAGTGTAATGGAGCCTTAACGCTCTGAAGTTCCTAAGGACTTTATCCTACCCCATCAAGCATTTAACACAAGCACAGCCTTAGGGCCCTTTCACATCAGCGGTAATTTGAAATCGCGGCAGATGCGGTGAAAAAAACGCATCTGCCGCGATTGCCGCATAGCCGCCGCATAACCACTGCACTTGCGGCGTGGTTGCGGTAATCGCTATAGTAAGTATAGGGGGACTTGCGGCAGGTGCGGCAAGTGCGGTTTTGCACTTGCGGCAAGTGCGGCCGCGAAAAAAAAGCGCAGTCAGCCGCGTTTTTTTTTCGCGGCCGCACCCGCCGCAAGTGCAAAACCGCACTTGCCGCACCTGCCGCAAGTCCCCCTATACTTACTATAGCGATTACCGCAACCGCGCCGCAAGTGCAGCGGTTATGCGGTGGCTATGCGGCAATCGCGGCAGATGCGTTTTTTTCACCGCATCTGCCGCGATTTCAAATTACCGCTGATGTGAAAGGGCCCTTAGTAATGTCAAAGTGACCTCACCATAGAAACAGATATTAACCTGGTAAGAACAAATAGAAGATTTTTTTATGTGTTTTAAAGTAAAAAAAAGTCCAAAAATCGCCTTTCTTAGTCTACTGTCCAACCCCTTCAGGTATTTAACCCAAGCACAACCTTAGTAATGTCAAAGTGACCTCACCATAGAAAGAGATAGTTATCTGCTAAGAACCAATTGCAGAGTTTTCAGGGTTTTATTAATAAAAGCACAGTCCAAAAATTATCCTTCTTATTCTGCTATCCTTAGGCAGACCATTCTGAGAACTGTCAATCAAACTAAGGTCACATGACTCTCCTGTGACTGAGATGAGTAATGTGCAATATAGTCTATAATACCCTCTTCTTCCTCCTCACTAATACTCTTGCCAGAGGAAAAAGAAGCCAGTTGGTAGTATTATTGCCTGGATGGTTACTGCCAGTAGCATAGCTTGAAGCTCATGGGACCCAATGCATAATCTCCAATGTGTCCCCCAATTATTTGAAGTGTTTAACAGCACTGGTCTTTTCATATAGGCGAGGAGGGAAATGGACCAGGAGAAATGTCCAGGGTGTCTGCAACCCTCGGCTGTCTGTTTTTCCGTAGCTGGTTATCAAAAACAGAGGGAATCCCATAACCTTAAATCAGTTTTAAAAATGGCATGGGTTATGCCCTATTTTTAATAACCAGCCAAGGTAAGGCAGACAGCTGGGGACTGTTTTTATTAGGCTGGGAAGGGCCATGGGGTATTTGTCCCTTCCTAGCCTGCAGTCACCCCAGAATTGGCACATAACATTAGATGCACCAACTCTGCTGCTTTACCTAGCTCTTCCCAATTGCCCTGCTGTGTTTTCAATCGGGTTAATAGGTTAATGGGGTTGATGTGAGCTGTGAATTGACAGCTAACATCAAGTTAATGGGGTTGATGTGAGCTGTGAATTGACAGCTAGCATCAAGTTAAAGGGGTTGATGTGAGCTGTGAATTGACAGCTAGCATCAAGTTAATGGGGTTGATGTGAGCTGTGAATTGACAGCTAACATCAAGTTAAAGGGGTTGATGTGAGCTGTGAATTGACAGCTAACATCAAGTTAATGGGGTTGATGTGAGCTGTGAATTGACAGCTAACATCAAGTTAAAGGGGTTGATGTGAGCTGTGAATTGACAGCTAACATCAAGTTAATGGGGTTGATGTGAGCTGTGAATTGACAGCTAACATCAAGTTAAAGGGGTTGATGTGAGCTGTGAATTGACAGCTAATATCAAGTTAATGGGGTTGATGTGAGCTGTGAATTGATTGCTAACATCAAGTCCTGGTGTTAATAATGGATAGCCATTTGTCAGACACCCCCATTATCAACTTGGCAAGTATTGATTTAAAAAAGATAGACACAGGGGAAAAAAGTTGATTTGAATAAAGACTCTCCCACACACTCGTTCACCAATTTATTATTTTAAAATAAATCCTGAAAGTTTTGGCATAATACAAATAATAATGTCCCACAATGCGTCCATTCCTATCAGTTTCGTTCTGGGAAATTCTGTACATACCGCTGACTGGCAGTGACCTATGGATCCTCGTTCTTAGAACATTCTCAGAAGCCAATAAATTCCTATGCAGCTTCGTTCTGAGAACTTTCTAAGAAAGAGGCCTATAATGGTCGTCACACAATACTAACATGTTACGTCTTCCAAATGCCAGAATATTTGACATTGATTGATATCTCCTAAACCACCGAGCCTCTATACCGGGCTATCTATAACCAGAGCCCGGACATCTACAGTAATTGAGTCTAAGAACGTCACTGCAGCCGTGGAAGGATTGTAAATATTCTAGAAGGCGTCTCACGTACTCATCAATTCTCCCGTACAGAGTGATGATAATTTCATGTAACTTTTCACTGCTTCTTCTGGTCGTCAAGGAGACAATAAAGATGTTTTTCACGATTTTATCCGAGAACAAAAGCTGATTTACATAATAGAAGCAAGAAGTTTTAAAGTGTTAAATATAATGCAAGTATAACCTGGGCATCTCCTGTATATAATTATATATGTACAGCTGGTATAACCTGGGCATCTCCTGTATATAATTATATATGTACAGCCGGTATAACCTGGACATCTCCTGTATATAATTATATATGTACAGCTGGTGTAACCTGGACATCTCCTGTATATAATTATATATGTACAGCCGGTATAACCTGGACATCTCCTGTATATAATTATATATGTACAGCTGGTATAACCTGGGCATCTCCTGTATATAATTATATATGTACAGCTGGTGTAACCTGGACATCTCCTGTATATAATTATATATGTACAGCCGGTATAACCTGGACATCTCCTGTATATGATTATATATGTACAGCCGGTATAACCTGGGCATCTCCTGTATATAATTATATATGTACAGCTGGTATAACCTGGACATCTCCTGTATATAATTTTATACGTAGAGGCGGTATAACCTGGACATCTCCTGTATATAATTATATACGTACAGCCGGTATAACCTAAGCATCTCCTGTATATAATTATATATGTACAGCTGGTATAACCTGGGCATCTCCTGTATATAATTATATATGTACAGCCGGTATAACCTGGACATCTCCTATATATAATTATTATATGTACAGCTGGTATAACCTGGGCATCTCCTGTATATAATTATATATGTATAGCGGGTATAACCTGGGCATCTGCTGTATATAATTATATATGTACAGCCGGTTTAACCTGGAAATCTCTGTATATAATTATATATGTACAGCTGGTATAACCAGGGCATCTCCTGTATATAATTATATATCTACAGCTGGTATAACCTGGGCATCTCCTGTATAATAATTATATATGTACAGCCGGTATAACCTGGGCATCTCCTGTATATAATTATATATGTACAGCTGGTATAACCTGGGCATCTGCTGTGTATAATTATATATGTACAGCTGGTATAACCTGGGCATCTCCGTATATAATTATATATGTATAGCGGGTATAACCTAGGCATCTCCTGTATATAATTATATATGTACAGCCGGAATAACCTGGGCATCTCCTGTATATGATTATATATGTACAGTTGGTATATAATTATATACAGGAGATGCCCAGGTTATATGTACAGCCGAAATAACCTGGGCATCTCCTGTATATAATTATATATGTACAGCTGGTATAACCTGGGCATCTCCTGTATATAATTATATATATGTACAGCTGGTATAACCTGGGAATCTGCTGTATATAATTATATATGTACAGCCGGTATAACCTGGGCATCTGCTGTGTATAATTATATATGTACAGCTGGTATAACCTGGGCATCTCCTGTATATAATGATATATGTACAGCCGGTATACCCTGGGCATCTCCTGTAATATAATTATATATGTATAGGGTATAACCTGGGCATCTCCTGTATATAATTATATATGTACAGCTGGTATAACCTGGGCATCTCCTGTATATAATTATATGTGTACAGCTGGTATAACCTGGACATCTCCTGTATATAATTATATATGTATAGCTGGTATAACCTGGGCATCTCCTGTATATAATTATATATGTACAGCTGGTAAACCTGGGCATCTCCTGTATATAATTATATATGTACAGCTGGTATAACCTGGCATCTCCTGTATATAATTATATACGTACAGCTGGTATAACCTGGGCATCTCCTGTATATGATTATATATGTACAGCCGGTATAACCTGGCATCTCTTGTATATAATTATATACGTACAGCTGGTATAACCTGGGCATCTCCTGTATATAATTATATATGTACAGCCGGTATAACCTGGGCATCTCCTGTACATAATTATATATGTACAGCCGGTATAACCTGGACATCTCCTGTACATAATTATATATGTACAGCTGGTATAACCTGGGCATCTCCTGTATATAATTACATATGTATAGCGGGTATAACCTGGGCATCTCCTGTATATAATTATTTATGTACAGCCGGAATAACCTGGCATCTCCTGTACATAATTATATATGTACAGCTGGTATAACCTGGGCATCTCCTGTATATAATTATATATGTATAGCGGGTATAACCTGGGCATCTCCTGTATATAATTATATATGTGCAGCCGGTTTAACCTGGACATCTCCTGTGTATAATTATATATGTACAGCGGTATAACCTGGGCATCTCCTGTATATAATTATATATGTACAGCTGGTATAACCTGGGCATCTGCTGTGTATAATTATATATGTACAGCTGGTATAACCTGGGCATCTCCCGTATATAATTATATATGTATAGCGTTTATAACCTAGGCATCTCCTGTATATAATTATATATGTACAGCCGGAATAACCTGGGCATCTCCTGTATATAATTATATATGTACAGCTGGTATAACCTGGGAATCTGCTGTATATAATTATAATATGTACAGCGGTATAACCTGGCATCTGCTGTGTATAATTATATATGTACAGCTGGTATAACCTGGGCATCTCCTGTATATAATTATATATGTATAGCTGGTATAACCTGGGCATCTCCTGTATATAATTATATATGTACAGCTGGTATAACCTGGGCATCTCCTGTATATAATTATATATGTACAGCTGGTATAACCTGGGCATCTCCTGTATATAATTATATATGTACAGCTGGTATAACCTGGACATCTCCTGTATATAATTATATATGTACAGCTGGTATAACCTGGGAATCTGCTGTATATAATTATATATGTACAGCTGGTATAACCTGGACATCTCCTGTATATAATTATATATGTATAGCTGGTATAACCTGGACATCTCCTGTATATAATTATATATGTACAGCCGGTATAACCTGGGCATCTCCTGTATATAATTATATATGTACAGCCGGTATAACCTGGGCATCTCCTGTATATAATTATATATGTATAGCTGGTATAACCTGGACATCTCCTGTATATAATTATATACGTACAGCTGGTATAACCTGGGCATCTCCTGTATATAATTATATATGTACAGCTGGTATAACCTGGGCATCTGCTGTATATAATTATATATGTACAGCCAGTATAACCTGGGAATCTGCTGTATATAATTATATATGTACAGCTGGTATAACCTGGGCATCTGCTGTATATAATTATATATGTACAGCTGGTATAACCTGGACATCTCCTGTATATAATTATATATGTACAGCTGGTATAACCTGGACATCTCCTGTATATAATTATATATGTACAGCTGGTATAACCTGGACATCTCCTGTATATAATTATATATGTACAGCCGGTATAACCTGGACATCTCCTGTATATAATTATAAATGTACAGCCGGTATAACCTGGGCATCTCCTGTATATAATTATATATGTACAGCCGGTATAACCTGGGCATCTCCTGTATGTAATTATATATGTACAGCCGGTATAACCTGGACATCTCCTGTATATAATTATATATGTACAGCTGGTATAACCTGGGCATCTGATGGTATAAGTTATACATGCTCCTATTCTATATCATGATATGGACCATGTGGGTATCACCCAGGTATCTTCCTGGTTCTCATCTTCTGATTGTTCTGATGATTGTGTCATTAGAAATAAGCAGAGAATGAGGGATCTCTTGACAGCCGCTCCGGTCGCCCTCTCTCAGCGTTTAGTCAATTTCCTTCTATATACCACAGAAAAATAACCCTCATTTCACTGCTTAGACAGAAGACTATAATTACTTCTCCAGGCAGTTCACAATCCTCAGATTTAGAGTCACTTATAATCTGTTTCCCCAAACGTCTCCCATAGACCATAATCCTGATTAGTGATGACTCCACAGTGCTGAATGCAGAGGGACGGTCCTGACAGCCCCGGCCTTGTCACACACATCCCATAATATCGCTTTTCACTAGAAGAGATGATGCCTTTAGGTCTCAGCGGGGGTCTCCCCTGCAGATGAATGGAGTCCTGGAGTGACATTGATGCAATATATTCCTCGCTCAGTGATAAGCTTTATTATAAATAGAATTAGGAAATGTAACGAGTCTATAAAGGCAAGTGGCGTTGTTGAATGATCTTTGCAATTATTTCTCTCCTTCTAAAGTTTTGTTAACTTTAGGAAACTAATTTGCATGTGATCTATCATCATAACTTCTGAATAGTGATGAGCGAGCGTCATACTCATGTACTCTCCTTGGCCGCTCGAATGGACTCAACTTGAGTGCCGAGTATAATGGAAGTCAATGGGAAACTTGGGCATTTTTCAAGAAGATTGTCACATCTCCACCTGGACCTGTTCCTGTAGTTCCTGCCCCAGCCACTAGGCACCACCATATTCCATCTATAGATGATGCTAGTAATGCGTCCTCAACTGGACCCGCTCCTGCAATTCCTGCCCCAGCCACTAGGCACCACCATATTCCATCTATAGATGGTGCTAGTAATGCGTCCTCAACTGGACCCACTCCTGCAATTCCTGCCCCAGCCACTAGGCATCACCATATTCCATCTATAGATTGTGCTAGTAATGCATCCTCAACTGGACCTGCTCCTGTAATTCCTGCCACAGCCACTAGGCACCACCATATTCCATCTATAGATTGTGCTAGTAATGCATCCTCAACTGGACCTGCTCCTGTAATTCCTGCCCCAGCCACTAGGCACCACCATATTCCATCTATAGATGGTGCTAGTAATGCCTCCTCAACTGGACCCACTCCTGCAATTCCTGCCCCAGCCACTAGGCATCACCATATTCCATCTATAGATGGTGCTAGTAATGCATCCTCAACTGGACACGCTCCTGCAATTCCTGCCCCAGCCACTAGGCACCACCATATTCCATCTACAGATGATACTAGTAATGCATCCTCAACTGGACCCGTTGCCATATTCGCCCTATAGATGGCCCTCTGCCAGGGCTTCCCTTGGCGGCTTCCGCCCCTGTCACCAGGTATCGCCGTGTTCACACTGCAGGTGATGCTGGTGTTGGGGGAGAGGTCCTTGCGGTGGATTCTAGAGAGTGCAGGCTTCACTCGTCCTCTGGGATGAGTGTGGCTGGGATCAGTTGTATTTCACAGCTTGATAGAGCTGGTATGTGGGTGGTTCAGATAGGGTCATTGGTTCATGAGGCCTTGCCTATGGGGAGCTACCACTCCCTATATAAACCCTGGGACACGTCTCAATAGTTGCCAGTTGTATTCCTGGTTCCCCATTCTGACTTGCTAGTTTCTCTGTGATAATGAAGAAATCGTTTTGGTACCGTGTTAGCCAGTTGAGAAAATGTTGATTGCTCTCAGTGAGAGAAAGAAGATAATAATCTTGTTGTTGTGATACCTTTTCATGGCTAACAAAAATAACATAAGTGATGTTACAAGGCGAGCTTTCGAGACGTCTTAGGTCCCTTCATCAGGCATGATATGACAAAATATTGAAAGAAACTCAAAATATATCCATGCACAACTAGAATGAATGGATTTTTAACTAAATAAACAAAACAGAGCCTGGAGAGGATCCTTAATCAGCCAGGCTTAGTGATGTCAAAGTTTTTATGACACTAATTTATATGAAAACCTGGTGTCTTAGAACTTCAGTGTCTTTGAATAACATTCTTCAGATGTTATAATGAGCCATAAATCCATCACTTAGGTTTAGCCCATCCTGGATACAATCAAATGTTCTAATGAATTTGGATTCACAGACCCTTCAATGTTTTTGTGATTTGAAATTACTTCTCAAAAATAAAACTTTCATATTTTCAATGTTATGTCCTTGACTAGAAAAAATGTTTGGCTACTGGAAAATGGATTTTTTTTGTGTATAATTGTGCAACGATAAGACTTCATCCTTACTCTTATCTGTTGTCCAGGCTCACCAACATAAAAAGCCCCCACAGGACATAAGGTGCACATAATTAAATACACAACATTGGAAGAGGAGCATGTGAATGTCCCAGGAACCTTATAATCCTGCGGTGAGTTAGGGATCTGAATCCTGTCTCTGGAATCTTGGTGTCTATAGAGACCAGAGACAGGTTTCAGATCCCCAACTCACACCAGGTTTTCATATAAATTAGTGTCATAAAAACTTTGACATCACTAAGCCTGGCTGATTAAGGATCCTCTCCAGGCTCTGTTTTGTTTATTTAGTTAAAAGTCCATTCATTCTAGTTGTGCATGTATATATTTTGAGTTTCTTTCAATATTTTGTCATACTGACTCACCGTGGCCGAGGACTCCGGTTTAGACAGGCAGTAGCTTCTCCCTCCTTGTCACGGGTGGACCTCGCCTGCCGGTAGTGGGGCCCGGTTGAGTGCAGATCAAAGAGTTGAAGACGTCTTGTGGGAACAGATTAAGGGGTAAATTGTTTCGTGATGCCACCTATGAGTAGTTCGGTAAGTCCTACCGACGCTGCGGGACCTCCGGGGGATGGATAGCAGCAAGATGGAATGCTCCCCACAGGCTGAGCGGTGATCCCCGGAGGCTGGAGCTGCTTAAGATGTTGTGTGGCAGCTGCGGTTACCTTGTGTGCGGACGGACGTAGTCATAAGGAAGCACGGACACTGTAAGTCTCTGTAATGGGCCTTTACTGTAACCAGCAAGCAGTACATGGCATACAGTTAACGGGTAGTGGAAAGGGTGGACTCAGCAGTGATAGGTGTCCCTCAGAGATCTGCGGTGTTCCTCCATTCTAACTAAGTGTTTGCCTTTGTCGCCCAGGAATACCAGAACGGGTACGGGGAGGCTGCTTCAATGCCCTATACAAAGTATACGTGATGGATATTTTGGGGAGCCTTGGATCCCTCAGTGCGTACACCGCTGGTTAGACGACTGGAATTTGGCGGGTGGTGGGGTGCTCCTGTGAAGCTGCTCCTCCACTCTTCTGGTTCGCATAGCAGAGCTGAACTGCTGCTAGCTTCGGTACCAGCAAACCGGCTGTATAAGGGCACGGGGTAGTTTTGGACCTGCATTTGGATGCCCAAGATCGGTTGGTGATGCACTGGGAGTAATGGTGCTCAACCGTGGTAAGGGTGAGGAGATGGCCGGTAGAAGGTGGCCAGGGGGCTGCACCGACTGTGCAACCCCCTCTCCTGGAAGTCTGCAGAGGTCTTCTAAGTTGCTGATGCTTCTCCAGACCCGAGACTAGAATTCTCTCTAAGCTGGACTAAACTTTCCACTACACACTACCCTTGCACTCCGCCCACCAGGACCTGGATTGGGCCCCTCTACTAGTGTTGCATGCAGGGTATGAATTTCTGAGTTAACCACATAACTACTGGGTCAGAGAATATTGCTGCTGCATTTATGGCTACAATACCTTCCTGTGACGCACTCGTTGCGGGGCGCCACAATACCATGCCTGATGAAGGGACTTAAGACGTCTCGAAAGCTCACCTTGTAACATCACTTATTTTATTTTTGTTAGCCATTAAAAGGTATCACAACTACAAGATTTTTATCTTGTTTCTCTCACTGAGGGCAATCAACATTTTCTGTGATAATGTAAACCTTGGCCTTGTTCTTTGACTCTGAATTATAATTACAATTTTTTACCTCGCTGTCCTCTCGGTTTTGACTCGGCTTCCTGACACTTCTATCCTGTCTTTCTCCCTTGCCTTTTTTCACAGGCTTCCCTATTTAACTACCTCCCTGCCCTGTCCTGCTGCTTTTCCTTAAAGAAAACCTGTCAGCTCGTTTTAGCCCCCTATCCTACCACTAACTGTCCCTGCACCTTGCTAGCTCATCCCTAACCATCCCTCTCTGAGCTAAAACTACACTATATAGCTTTAGAAAAACAATTTATTAACTTACATATTCCTATGGTATTGAGGGCTCCAGGCTACATCCGTAGACTAACATGTGCAGTCTCCATTCTCCCCCCTGGCATGCTCTTATCACGCCCCACTGGGCGTCATCATTCCTTCTCTTCTCAACCCTTGTTTTGAAATTCCTGTCTCCTCATAGTATTATGTGCAGCTGGATGTTAGTTCTGGTCTGTTGCATTGTAGGGGCTTATCAGGCGTATGGCTCGGCCTCAGCATGCGCAGGAGCCAGACTGTACAGCTTACACACATGCACACTGCGCATGACCGGAACTGACATCCGGATCGGCGTCATATGACTTGCCCCCAAGGCCGTGGAGTACTCGGAGCCAGACTTGTCAGTCTCGGGATCACGGGGGCTGAGACACGGCTCTGTGGCCCTGTGGAGTCACTTAACAATGTGGGGAAATGGTTTAGGGATTAATGTTCGTGACGCCACCTGTGGTTTGTGGCTATGGGTAGCTGTCACTGCTGCAGGACCTCTGGGGATGATGGACGGGCAGCTGGGATGAAGTGGCTTCCTACAGGTGGAGCGGGTCCCCAGGACAGTAAGAGTAATTGGTAGTCTCTGGCAGGCAGGTGTTATCTTTTGGCCTTGTTACCTTGCTCAGTGGCCTTCACAGCCCGTTGCTGCAGGAATAACACAGTCTCACATAGTTCTGCAATTCTGTACCCGGGTTTACTCACAACAAGTTTCAACATGTGATACGATGTTACACTGTCTCTGAGATAAGCTCCGGCCTGTTTAGTCCTTAGGAAACCAGGGCGGCAAGTATGAGATCCTCGGTAATGTGCTTCTCTTTGCCTTCCTCTGGTCATGTTCCTCAGCGCCTCTGCCTGCATCTACTTTCTGCATGCAGATCCCCGATCCAGCAGCCATGGGTCTTGTCGGGCAAACGGTACCTCTCCCCTAACCCTCGTTCGGCTGCCTTCTCAGGGGATGCGCCAGGTGTGAGCCACAGCTTCTATGAAGCTCATGGCCTCTGGTTCAGGTGTTGGACTCCTGCGCCGCTTTCAGGACCAGTCCCTGTTTCTAGACCACAAACCCTCTGTCCAGTATCACCGTTTCAAGATTTGGACACATGGGCCGCTCTCTCTCAGCCGGTGCCCCTAGGGTTCCTTCCTTTCTGTTCCCGGAATGATCCTCTTTCTGCTTAAGTGCCCTGCTTCTCCTCACTCAACTACTCCTCCCACTGAAACTGCTCTCCTTTTTCTACCTCGCACCCACACTTCTCCACCCAATTGTGGGTCATCCCTACAGCAGGACCACCCTTCGTCCCTAACTAGGGTCTATGTGTTTGGGTGTTCCATGAGGATCCCATACCTACCACCCCCCACCTCCTGACTACAGGAATACCACACCCGTTGCTTGGGTGCAGTACCCCTTGTGGCGTCCAGACCTGTGAAGCACAACACATACTATGAGGAGGTGGGAATTTAAAAACGGGGCGAGAAGAGAAGGAATGATGACGCCCAGCGGGGCGTGATAAGAGCCTGCGAGAGGGGAGACTCGAGACCTGGAGAGCGCCCATCTCAGTCTATACCATTGCCAGGGATTGTTAGGGATGAGTTAGCAAGGTGCAGGGACAAGGAGTGATAGAATAGTGGGCTAAATCGAGCTGACAGGTTCCCTTTAAGGCAGAAAACCTCCTGGGCTCTGTGTAAATCCAGATCCCTGTATAACTGTTAAGGGTATCGGAGTTTCTCAGGGTTCTGCCTTACCTGCAACTCTACTAGTTGCATTGAACGGTTGTTACAAAGATCTTCCAGTATTATGCTCTTTATTGACTTTCATTATAATCGGTACTCAAGTTGAGCCCATTCAAGCGGCCAACTGCTCGTTTCACCTACCGAGTACCCAAGCATCGTAGTTCTCGCTCATCACTATTCAGAAGTGTCAGGAGAACAAGACCCAGAGCAGCATGTAGAGGAGATGGACACATATGTAACCTGGAGCTCCACTGCACAACCCACTTCGGGCCTCACCTGCAATGAGTGGCGGATCCAAACCTGGGCTCCGAGGCGAGATGAGGACCTAAGGAGTTCACGGTCGCAAAGTGATCATTTTCCTATGCCATCTGGGACAGGGAGCACTAGATGTCAGTCTGCACAGGATCTTTTAGCATGCCTGGCTTGATTCCACCTGCAACTGGTGCCACACCTATTTTACTCCAGGACCGGGAACATGATGAGGAGGCTGAGAAAGAGGATGAGGTAGAAGAGGCAAAAGGTTATGTTTCCTAGACATGTAAATCACCCCAACCAGAGGCCTTCAAATAAGACAATGCCATGTGGTGACCCTTACTGCCTCCAAGCAACTCTCCGATAAGGCATCAACCACCCCATCCTGTCTCCTTTATTTAAGAGATTCGGGATGCAGATGATATCACCCAAGGCTGGTTGAATGGGTCTTAGGATGGCTTCACACTGCAGTTTTTCCACAGATCAGTGTCCATCCAATTTCTGTGCCAATACCAGAGTCAGAACAGGGGTCAATCTTTCAATTATACTTTTTCTCTGCAAGTTCCTCTCCTGGTTCTTCTCTGGGTTTTGGCAAACAAACTGGATGTACACTGATCAGTGAAAAAACTGCAGTGTGAAGCCAGCCTAAGGCCAATGACTTTTACGATCAGGGTACCTGAGGCAAGTGGTGGCATTCCAACAAGATAGAGGGTTTGGCATCCTATTGGAACATGGTACTAAGCATCTGTACTACATCAGCTGGTCCAACCTGCTGCATGACAATTTTCCCCAAAGACTACACACCATCTTTGTCGGAGGTCCCTCTTCTTGAAGGTGTGGAGCAGCCAGGGATGGTTTGCAGTTGGTGTAACTTGGGTTGGCATTGTCAATGACTTTCTAAAATGGCAGGAGAAGTGACGGGCCCCAAGGTTATGTGGACTCGGGTATCTGGGCCCTCCGCTGCGGTTGGGATGTCACTGGTGGCCTGCCCAGACCCATGGCCCTGGTGGTCTGCTTTAAAAAAGGGGAAATTGAAATGGGAATTGTTTGTCTTGATGTCACCTGCAGATTCTGGTGATGGGACACCAGCGCTGCTTCAGACCTCGGGAGGTTGATGGTACTGCAGCTTTGATGGAACATCTCCCTGCAGGTGGAGCTGGGCCTCCGGGGCAGGAGTGCACCGATGATGTAGATGCAGTCTGTAAAGATGATTTATCAGCAATGCATTAATAGAACAAACACACGGAGACTCTGTCACTCTACTCGGGTACTTTACTGGAACAGTTCTGATGACAATGCAGTTCACAGTGGAAAACAGTCTTTTGCATGAGATAGCTGGTCGGGTAGTCACAGCGGGCGGCAAGGTCTCTCAGAGTCTCCCGTGGTATGCCTTTTCTTGACCATCCCAGGTCCTGCTGCTGATTCCTGTCCTAGCACTACCCCCTTAATTACCAGGCCCGTTGGACTGCAGATGAGTTCCCATGCATCCCATCTCTTAAGAAGGAGGGCCTTGACCTTTAGGTGAGGAATCCTGACGTGGCAGTGCCGTATGGACAGGGTGTTGGGCTGGTAGACTGACCCACAACGGCTGGTATTGGCGGCTCAGGGGCTAGACTCCCTGAACCGCGTCCTCGGAGCCGGCACCCTATGGTGGACCAGGGTTCCCCCCAGAGTATTGGTGCTCCGGTACAGGGGGATTCCCTCTCTCTTTTCCTGGGCTGCCTTTTTCTCTCTCAGGCCCCCTCTCTAGGAGACCCCTTTCCTCTCTCAGGGCTCCCTTCCCTTCTTCTCCTCGCCTTCCGACCCCACTCTTGGGCCCTGCACGACTACTCCGAAGGCTGTTCAGGGTCACTGGCTGGGCTTAGTGCGGCACCGACCACCAGAACGTCTTCACAGCTCTTCTAGCATCTGTACACTCTCACTAACTCCGCCCCCAGCACCAGTATTTATAGGGGATCTTGCCTAAAAGCAGCAAGTTTAGCTCCTCCTACTGTGCTGGGGTGGAAGGTGTTGTTTGCTCTGTGTACCCAGTGTGGAAACCCATCTGTGCTGTAGGTGAGTCTGTGGTTACTTGTAGCAACAGGGTGCCACAGAAGGTTGACCTAAAGAGAATATGGCATCAAGTGTGGCACAGGTCTCTCTTGGTTGGGCAGCCAGATGCACCTAGAGGGCGCATTGGTGTTCCTCGAGCAAGTCCTGTCTGTCGTAGACGGCGTGGTAGTCCCCTAATTCCTCCATCATCTTCTCCAGTGGAGGCCATTATGGAGTGTGCTGGGGGCAGGTGGTGGCAGAGAATGCCCCTACAGGAGTAACCCCTGCAACTCCCCAAGACTGTCCATAAGCATGGTACAAGGAAATACCACCCAGACATGGCTGAAAATGATGAGAGCCACGTCCAGTGGACCTTCCTAAAGGCATGTTGGTGGGTCTGTGAGACAGTGACACATCCCTTGATGGCATTTTTGCTGGAGAAGGACTTTATGGAGTTTTTATTTCCAGTTCTCCCTTGATCAAAGCCTGTATTTTTGTTAAAGTTATATTTCCCCTTCCATCGTTTTCCTACCTTTGAACTTCCCCCACTGGGCATGCATGTAGCCTTTGGGTCCAACTGAAAGACCTTAATGGCCTTTCCACCACAGTCTGTGAATTGCTGATCCCTGTGGGACTTTCGTTGTATATTTATATACTATGTATATTGGTATGTTTGCGTTTTAGACTTACAGTCTGTGTTATAGTAAAGTTTTTTTTAGTTCACTCCTTGTGTGCAGGATTGTTTCTGCATATAGTTGCTTTAATACTGTCCTATAGTGAATGGTGAACAAGCCTCTGGCCTGAAGGTCAGATTTAAAGAGGACCTGTCACGCCCCTGGTGCTAATGAGTCATTGCTGTTTTATGGTGTCCTCTCCGCCTCCAGCCCTCTCTGGTCCACCTCCAGCCCTCTCTTGTTCAACCTCCTGTATATGTCATCACTGCTGCTGGTGTCCTCCCCTCCTCCACTGCTCTCTGTGCCACCTCCAGCCCTCTCTGTGCCACCTCCAGTCCTCTCTTGTTCATCCTCCTGTATGTGTCATCGCTGTTGCTGGTGTCCTCCCCGCCTCCAGTCCTCTCTGGTCTACCTCCAGCACTCTCGTTTTCAACCTCCTGTACGTGTCATCACTGCTTCTGGTGTCCTCCCTGTCTCCAGCCCTATCTGTGCTACCTCCAGCCGTCTCTTTTTCAGCCTTCTGTATGTGTCATCGCTGTTGCTGGTGTCCTCTCCACCTTGGCCCACTCTGGTCCACCTCCACCCCTCTCTTGTTCAGCCTCCTTTATGTGTCTCCTCTCCACAGAGCGAGCAGTGGGCGGGAGCAGTCCCAGCAGCTGAAACATCTAATGCCGGTGACGTCAGCGCTGGAGCCCGCCCTGCTGTACATACACAATCTGGAGCAGGGGGGCTCTGGCGCTGACGTCATGGCAGGAGGCGTTTCAGCTGCTGGGACCGCTCACGCCTATTGCTCCATCTGTAGATGAGAGACATAAAGGAGGCTGAACAAGAGAGGGCTGGAGGTGGTGAGGACACCCTACAACAGTGATGACTCATTACGGTGTAAGTCCCTCTGGACTCCTTATCCATAAACTTTATAACGTCTTTTTACAACTTACAGGGGGGCTAGAGACATGGGGGACCCCTTCCCTTTATACAGCAGACATACTGCATGCAGTATTGCATTCAGTTAGCATAGCACCAGGGGGGTAACAGGTCCTCTTTAAGGAAATGCAAGACACTACACCCACTCCAGTAGAACAGGGCTGTCCAAGTGCAGTTTTAAGGCCCACAAATAGTGCATGTATTCAGGACTTCCTTAGCATTGCACAAGGTGCCGGAATCATCCATCAACTCTACAAGTGATGAAATTAGCACCTATGCGATACTAATGCAATCCTGAAAACTTGCAATGTTTTCAGACCTTGAGGAGTATAGGTGGCCATTCCTGCCCTTGAGGTCTCTGTGAAAGTAGCCAGGGGGCAATAGGAATCCTCGAGTCCATTTACCATAACTGTGGTTCTCCCTCTTAGGCTCTTTGTCACGGAGCATTGTTTGGTGGGTTTTTTTTTTGCATATTTTGAGAATACGCACCAAAATTTGCATTAAAAAAACTGACGAAAAAGGACACTGTACGTGATAATATAGGACATTACTGTTCTAATAAATAGTAAGGGTGGGGCACTGTATGTAATGGTAAAGCACATTATGTTGCACTAAATAATAAGGGAGGGCACGTATACATTAAGCAACAATACTACACATAATAAGGGATAGTATTGTACTGTATAAAACATAAAAGAGATATTTTATGAAATAATAACCGATTGATGAAGGAACGTGGCGGTGGTGGGGAGGGGGGGGTCTAGGTTTTTACCCATCCCAGACTTTGCACTGAGCTTTGTATACCTGTCATATAGGATTAAATAATGTAAAACTACAATTCAAGCTTAACCATAACAATAGTAAAGGTATGCCAGGAGTTGTTGTTTCACAAACAGGAATGCTGTCACCCAACCATCATCATTCTGCAGACCATACAGTGATTAGAGGCAGAATATATATGTACAGTCATAACATTACAGGTGATGTCCACATTGAAGTCACATTCCTTTTCCTTTCCACCTTCTTTTGACCTTCACAATGACCTCTCCGAGCCTCAACATGTCTCTAAAGGCTTTGGTGTCTTAATGTCTTCGATTCGTCACCTTTGCAGCAGACCCTCCCATCAGGTCCCTGAAAATATCAGTATTATTATTGCTTTTATTAGAATTTATTCATAATTAATACATAGTTATATTACATTATGTACTTAGTGAATGTAGGAGTTTTCCAAGCATATATGAAGAACCTAAGACATGTGACATAGCCTCGTAAAATCAGTTGCAAAGAATTTAAGGGATTCTTCCATGAAGAATTGAAAGAAGTTGAACAATCAGCTTAGAAGATGTTGAGAGTTTCCTTCTTCCTTCTCTGGATTATTAAGAAGTGCCTCATTTATCCTCACACACAGCGTTCAGGGGTCTTGTCTAAAGCCAATTTGCAAAGTGCTTGTTCCTAATGAGTAGATAATCCAATGTGTTGAGTGCAGAGCGCAGAGACCAAAGTAATGACCGTCATCTGCAGCCATTTCCAGGACATCAAGGTGTTATTCAGCTCTTACTTATGTCTAACAGATGATTATTATTTCCAGGGATTAAAGAGACATGATCCAATGACTCCGTAATCCTCCATACTGGGGCCAATGGTGAATGAATGAAATCTGTACATTTTTAATGTGAGTTTTGAGAACAGAGCCACCATGACCCAAAGTACAGTGACTAATCCATCTTATCAGAATATTTGGATTTTATAGCACAAATTGTGTGTTTGTGTATTTGTGCGTGTGTGTGTGCATGTCCATCCACTAAAGGAATCCGAACCATTGCATTTACAACCTTTGCACAACCACCTAATGTAACTCAGTGAATGTCATCGACTGTCTGCAGAGTACTAATGTTCACTCCTCGCTTTACAGTTATTCACTTACAATAACCTGAGATATATTGCAGCCCAAAGCCAGGTCTAGGGATGATGCCTAGAGGTGACCCCAAAGTTCCCTGTGTACAAAATAAACATGTTACCAGCGCTGAGAGAATCAAGCCCCTGTAGTAGGAGGATCCCCCGAGTCCGGACCCCAACGTACGTTTCGTTATTGTGTTATAACTTCATCAGTGGAGTGAAGGCCCACTACCCATTCCAGGCTTTTATATCACACTAGAGTCCACCAGCCGAGGGAGGGAGGGGAAACCCCGGATGCTGTGGTAAAAAAGACTTAACCCTGCTGCCCAAATGGGATAAAATACTCCCAGGGTTCAGCATCAACTATATAAGATGCTGTAAACGTATCCACAAAGAAAGTGAAGCACGGGAAAAAGAGACTTTGCAGCAAGTAATCGTAAAAGCAATCACATAGGTAATACATCATATCTACTATATAATTGCCGTAGGCAAAATCGTGTCGGCCCCCGAAATCGCCGTGGCTATGTCACTATTGTGACGTTACCACGGCGAAGCATTGGCCGCGTAGCGGCCAATGCGAGTCGTTAGCTGCGCGAGCAATGGCCGCGAGGCCATTGCGAGTCGCTAGCTTTGTGCGAGCAATGGCCGCGAAGCGGCCATTGCGAGTCGCTGGCCGAAAATAGAACCAGAGGCTCGGCCACAAAGCTAGCGATTTCCCGCTCAGGTAGCGAGTCGCTAGCCTCAGCGGGAAATCGCTAGCTTTGTGGCCGAGCCTCTGGTTCTATTTTCGACCAGCGACTCGCAATGCCCGCTTCCATAAGGATTACCGCAACCGCGCCGCATTGCGAGTCGCTGGCTGAGTGCGAGCACTTGCGGCGCTGTTGCGGTAATCCCAATAAGGATTACCGCAACCGCGCCGCAAGTGCAAGTTGCAGCGCGGTTGCGGTAATCCCTATAGAAAGTATAGGGGGTCTTGCGGCAGGTGCGGCAAGTGCGGTTTTGCCGCACCTGCCGCAAGTCCCCCTATACTTTCTATGGGGATTACCGCAACCGCGCCGCAGATGCGGTTTTTTAATAAAATAAAATAATTTTCATACAAATAAATTAACTTAAAATAACAAATAATAAATAAATTTAATAATAATAAAAATAGTAAAAAAAAAATATAAATAAATAATAAAATAAAAAATAATAATAACAAAAAAAAATAAATAAATATATTAAATTAAGATATTAATTACATTAACTAATTAAAATATAAGTATTGGACCCCCCAACAAAAGTATTGGACCCCCCCCAAAAGTATTGGACTCCCAAAAAAAGTATTGGACCCCCCCCCAAAAGTATTGGACCCCCCAAAAAAAGTATTGGACCCCCCAAAAAAATTATTGGACCCCCCCCCAAAAGTATTGGACCCCCCAAACAAAGTATTGGACCCCCACCCAAAAGTATTGGAACCCCCCCAAAAGTATTGGACCCCCAAAAAAAGTATTGGACCCCCCCCCAAAAGTATTGGACCCCCCAAAAAAAGTATTGGACCCCCAAAAAAAGTATTGGACCCCCCCAAAAGTATTGGACCCCCAAAAAAAGTATTGGACCCCCCAAAAAAAGTATTGGACTCCCCCCCAAAAGTATTGGACCCCCCAAAAAAAGTATTGGACCCCCCAAAAAAAGTATTGGACCCCCCCCCCCAAAAGTATTGGACCCCCCAAAAAAAGTATTGGAACCCCCCCAAAAGTATTGGACCCCCCAAAAAAAGTATTGGACCCCCCAAAAAAAGTATTGGACCCCCCTCCCCCCAAAAGTATTGAACCCCCCCCCCAAAAAGTATTGGACCCCCCCAAAAAAAGTATTGGACCCCCCCCCCAAAAGTATTGGACCCCCCCAAAAAATTACTCAGACCAGCTATAACTATTATAATCAAATTTATGCACGTTCTAGAATCCCGATGCATTTGCATCGGGCTCACAGCTAGTATATTAATAATGCATAGCTGAAGTCTTTTCCAAACTACTGCCAAATGGTATACTGACTTTCAGGGAGACTGGGTCACACCCATGGTCTGCCCGAAAGTGACGGGGCAACGTTTCTAATGTTGAGGGATCCTTCACTGTCTGTGCCGCAACAATGTCGTTCACATGTTCCCTCACCCGTCTACGTAATTCTCTAGATGTTAACCCAATGTATATCAGCCCGCACCCGCACGTGGCATATTATACCACGTAACAGGTGCTGCAGATGATATACGCCCGGATTACATACGTTTTTGTACCATCAGACGATGTAAATGAGGTTGAGCGAACGACATTGCTGCAGGCAAGACAGTGCCCACACAGAAAACAGCCCCTCAAGGGTCAACTTGACCCGAACAAAGGTGGGATATATGGAACATAATGGCTCCTAACAAGCACATTACGCAAGTTTGGTGCCCTGCGTGACGTCATAAGTGGAAATTCAGACAATGAGTCCTTCAAATAAGGGTCAGATTGCAAGACCGGCCAGTGACGTTGCAGGATTGACCGCATTGTTCCCCACTCCTGGTTAAATGTGGTAATATAATGGACTAAATTATCCAATTTTGTTTCTCCCCTGACCCCCCGACCCACGTAGAGAAGTTCGGCCCTTGGGGTGTGTTTAGGCCTGAGATACGCTTTTTTGACACTTCGATTGCTGTAGCCTCTCTCCCGTAACCGTGATGCCAGATCTCTTGTCTGCTCCTCAAATATTTCATCAGAGGAACATATGTGTTTAATGCAAAGAAATTGACCGATAGGAACAGCGCGTATCGTAGACACATTATGGACAGACAAAGCGCGTAACAGGGCATTAACAGAGGTGGATTTCCGAAATACGTCTGTCACAATCATGTGATCAGACCCCACCATGATAGAGATATCTAAAAACTCTACCTTGCTTGTATCGAACTTATAAGTTAATTTGATGTTAAAAGATTAATGCCCAGTCTACCCATAAAATAGTCGAGCTGCTCCGCTGTGCCCTGCCACAAAAACAATAAATCATCAATATAGCGGTACCAGCACTGCACATGGGCGCAGTCCGTCGCGCCCTCGCCGCCAAAAAGCCACCTCTCCCAGTACCCTAGGAAAAGGTTGGCGTACGAGGGCGCACAGGCTGCACCCATCGCAGTGCCCCGCCACTGTAAATAAAACTTATCTTTAAAAATGAAAAAATTATGGGTCAGGGCAAAGCGTATCAACTCGAGTATTAGGTCACTCATCGCGCCATCCCTACTGGCCATCTCCAAAAATAATTTAATGGCCTCTAAGCCATCATCATAGCGAATGCATGTGTAGAGGGACTCAATATCAGCTGTTATCAACAGTATATCAGGATTGTGAGGCACCGCCGGCATGATCCTCATGGCCGGGGCGCGTCACATGCAGGATCAAGGTATGATCCTGTGCACACTGGCCGGTTTGACTGTGATAATGCTGTGTGAACCAACTGCGAACACAAGGTTTCATGAGACTAATGAGCGGCAGTGAGAGTGGGATGAGATCGAGGAAGCTCTAAGGAATGTAAGGGCTGAGTGCTGACAACCCGGAACACAGGGAGTTAACCTGAGCTGTGTGAAAGGCTGATTATCAGCAGCTAAGGGGGTGTGTCCATGTGGGAGTGGCTGGCACGATAAGAGTCAGCCAGCTGAGGGATTCAGATTAGATTCATTTTCAGCCAGACATCAGCCTGAGAGGATGTGGGCTGATTACCAGCCTGAGAGCTGAGCAGAGCCAGTCTGTGTGAGGGACTGGGAGTGCAAGTCCAGGCCGCCATGTTGAGATGGTGAAGGGAGCATGCTAGCTCCATGCCGGTGCCGAGGCCGAGGTTGTGATAGCACCTGGTGGGGAAGCCGTGGCTGAACCCGGTGGAGACTGGTCCGGGCGTGGGATGAACCACGTCCGGGAAAGGAGCCCTTGGGGGACGCTTGGTGGACCCGTTACACAGGTAGCGAGACCCGGATCCGTGCCCGGTAAGACAGCGGTTCCCGTGTAACGGAGTGAGCTGTGTGTGATTAATGCCAGGCGGGCATAACCGCTATTGGGTCCGACTAGGCAGTCGGTAAAGGACCCGTTGATGTATGTAGGGGCTTAGGCAATTGCCCTGAATGTAAGATGATGACCTATGTAAGAGCATTGGATAATAATGTGGGGAGAAAGTGACCCAGCCAGTATGGATGATGTTGGAGGCGTTACGTCCCTGTGGGACGAGAGGGAGGCTTGCCCTGCTGCTTGCAGAGGGTACCCGTCCCTCAACCACGGCCTCTAATGGTGTGGGTGTGCCTGTGGTGCCAGACACAGGGGTAATAGGGCTCCTAGTAGGTAACGGATGAGGTTCCCGTGTACTATGGTTTGCCAGTCCCTGTAATGGGCCATGGAGGAGCCACAGTCCCTGGATGATGGGCTGTGAGCGTGTGGAAGATGTATGTGATCCATGGACGTTTGAATGATGGATCACACATGGTATGTAAGGCCCGGTCAGGCAGGAATCCTGACTACGGGGTAATGTTATGTCATCGAGCTGGGTGACTAAAGCCAGGCGGCAGGTACCGCCATTGGGACCCACAGGGCCCGTTGAGGCGTATGTAACGAAGGTCAGAAGCAGGGGTTAAAAGGGCTCCTAGAGTGGGGACACCATGGTTGAACCAGGTGGACTCTGACCGGGACGTAGGCGGAGATACGTCCAGGAAGGAGCCCCTTGGGGATACATGACATACCCGGTACTCAGGTTGCTCAATCCCTGTCATGAACCAGGAGGGGTCATCGTCGAAGTATATCAAATGTATTTATTATAAAGGTACTGTGAAATGTATATAGGCCGGAGGCTGTAGCCACCATGGGAGCTGTTAGTAGAGCTCCAATGGGGACAGAGATGGTTACAGGTCCCGGGTTACTATAAGCATTATGTGCAATATATGTAATGTTATATGTAAATGTATGATGTGTTTATGTATGGTGTTTTAATCAATGTGATATATGTCAAACATGCTACCCGGGTTATGTTATTAATATGTGAAAATAAACGGGTAGACATTGGTTAAACTTATAAACACGTGTTTTGTCGTTATGCAAGCGGGTTCCCCGGTTGCTACCTCACAGGATCCACAAAGATCCCGTCGACGTGCGAAAGGACGTCCGTTGTATCACGGACATAGGAGGGAAGGGTCTCAACTAAAGGTTTCAAATAAAAATTAATAAATTTACAAAAGATAGAAAGTAGGAATTTTTGGATAACGTAAAGTTAGTCCCTCTACGGTCCGTTTGTTAATAATACACCGTTCACATGCATCCGCCAGGATGGATTGGAGTTGTCCCAAGAAAAAGGCTACAGGATTGGAGTCAAGTCTCACATAAGTATCACGGTCTCTCAACTGGTGAAACGCCTCCCACTCATATATATCAGAGGGCCAGATCACGATGTTTCCCCTCTTGTCTGCCTGCTTAATTACAATCTCTTTGATGTTTACTAATCCCTTTAGGGCCATTCTTTGTGAATGCGCGAGATTATCACGCAGTCGTCTGGTCGACACCTTCGAAAAACCCTCTATCACCAATTTAGTGAAGATGTCGACTGTCGGACAGACCGACAAAGGGGGAAAACGCTTTGATCTGGGCCTAGTACAGTATATGGAGGAAACTCACCTTGTGACGTTGGGGCCCAACGCGGGGCCCAATGCAGTTTCCCCCTTTGTCTGGTCAACATCTTCACTAAATTGATTATTAAGCCGGCAGACAAGGTCGGAAACATCGTGAATCCTGCGAGGTCTAAGCCCTGGAGAGAAAGCCCGCTCCACAGCCTGTAAGCAAGGAGAAGGGAAGAGACCAGACCAGTGCAGCTGGGTCCGAGGAAAGCGGCAGCGGTGACAGAGGACAACTGGCATGAAGGATGCCCTGATGTATGCTGTAGACACACGGGTAGGAAAGAGCCTGGTGATCCCCTGCAACATAGGGACACTGGAAGGCCAGGCTGGGACCAGAGAGTCGGCTCTGAGGTGACCGTAGCTACATGCCGGATCACAGACACACCGACGGGGAGCTCAGATTCCAAGTCTGATCTCCTAACACAGGTGCAGGAGGTACAGTGACATAGAGGACACAGGCTTGCTACCCACACACAGGAAGAAGCCAAACAAGGATCCGAGTTGCCTACCATACAGCACACGGGGAGAAGAGAGGTGTAGAAAAGCCTGAATGGTAGCGAGAAAGAGAAGGGTGTCAAGGCAGGAACCTGGCTGCAGTGGGGTCAACTAAATGGTGAAAGTTTGGGGTTAAATTGTGGAACAACATGTGAACTGTACTGTGGAAGAACTGCCAGTAAAACCCGGTGAAACCTGCCAGAGTCTCCCGTGTGTGATTCCCTGCATGATAAAGTGTTTCACACCCTGTCAGGAGCAGCCTGACCCAGGGCGGGCTCATCCATCCAGCTGCAGCGCCATCCATCCTCCTGGCAGAAGCGAGCAGCAGCGGTGGTCCCCCATTGACCACAACCCGTGGGTGGCATCACGACAATCCTTGTAAATAACTACTTTTACTTGTGGGCTCCGGACACGGTCCGGACCAAGACAGCCGTGATAACCCCCGTGATACCCCGGTCCGGTACCAAATACCCCGTCTCAGTGGGCTCCGCATTGGCATATTGGCACATCCTTCACTTCAGTATGCCAATATGGAGGCTGCTTTTATTTTGTCTTTCAGGTGCCGGTCAGCTAACTACAGCAGATGTTGTTCACTACTTAAATATTGATGACTTATCCTTAGGGGAAGTCATCATTGTCTTATTGGTTGGGGTCCGACACTTGGTATCCCACCGCAAATCAGCTGTTTTTTGCAGCAGGTGGCCAGAAATGCTAAGCTCCGAAGCTGATCCATGTTATGATAGCGGTCACGGTCAGGTACTATTCAAATCAATAGGAGTTGGGTGTGCAGTACCCGGCCTCGGCCACTGTTAGAAGATGGAGCAGCTTCAGAAATGAGCATTTCCAGCCGCCTTCTACCATCACCATCAACGAGGTCAGCTGATCATTGGGGGTGCCGGGTGTCGGACCCTGGCCAATCAGACATCGATGACCCCTCCTAAGGATAGATCATCAATGTTAAGTAGAGGACAACCTCTTTAATTAGCCAAGGTAATGTAGGAAACTAAAATTTTGCACAAATGACAAGTAACCCCTTCATGACCATATGATTTCTGATTTTCCATTTTCATTTTTTTCTCCCTGTTTGCCCTGATAAACCCATTTTTCAACAAACACGGATTTCTGAGTAAATGCGGACTGGGCTGATTTAGGACCTTTATCTCTTAGCCATTACAGAGAGAATCACCATAAGGCTGGCTTCACACTGCGGGTCTGATCTGATTCGTGGCTGTCAGGGTGAACCTGACAGCCCCGGACCGGATCAGCACACAGAACCGAAGGGCTAATATGCCCTCCGGTGCGGTGTGGCTGCCGCATGCAGCGGCAGCTGCTGATAAATCATGACCGCAGCTCGCAGGTAGCTAGCCGCGGTCCTGAAACAACAGCGGCTTGAGGCCGCAGGTGTCCGGTTCCCGGATCCACCCAGACAGGTGCAATCCGGCCCTATAGGCTCCCATGTTAGGGAGCGCCGGATTGGGAGGATCCTGGGGAATGCGGGAAGATCCGGGAGAAGGCAATTAGGGGAGATTTTTTCTTCTCGGACACAAAAACGTTGCAAGCAATGTTTATGTGTCCTTGAGAGAAATCTGAATTCTCCCGAATTGTCCCGGAGAGATGGAAACCGGATGGTAGAGAGCCATCCGGCCCCATTGGCTACTGTGGGGCCAAAATCTGGTTCGGGGCTGTCAGGTTCACGCTGACAGCCACAGATCAGATCAGACCCGCAGTGTGAAGCCGGCCTAAGGCATCTCTGGAGAACCATGCAGAAAGGTTTGATTTAAAATTGGATCTGTTTAATCCTCTAAATTAAATACCGGTACTTGTCACCAGGTTACTCCAAACATCGCACCTGATTTTTGAGGATCCATATTCTCAGCTTATTTTTTGGAACCTTTGGACAAATAAATCTATTGTCATAAGTGGTTTTTACTCTCAGTTGAATCCCAAAATAATATCTTTATAAATGAATTCTTTGGACATTCCCAACTAATATTAGATTTTCTACTGGGACCCTCAGCTGTAATGTTTTAGAAATGTATGGTAACTTTCTGCAGCACCTCCACAGGTGACATTAAGTACTACAATTATCTGTATACAGGTCTGGGAAGAAGGGTAGGCAGATGTAGATGCCTGCTTTTGGTGCTACCTTACACCATTATGGGCAGGGCAGACTGTGCAAAAAAAACCTTAAAGCGAACCTGTCACCCCCTCCAGGCATCTAAAGATAACATAGCCACCTTCTGCAGCACTAAGGCTGCAGTCTGACAAGGTGTCCATAGCATTTATGCTCCCTTGATTCACTGAAATAAAGACTTATATAAAATCTGTTTCAAACCAGACCCAAGACCGGGAGGCGGGTTTTCAAGTGTCTATCTCCCTCCTCTGTGGTGTCAGTCATCCCTCTCTGCTCTCTGTGCACCTCCTCCATGGCCACCTCCCTGCGCTACAGAGGTTTGTCAGCTCTGCTACACCATAGAGCTGCTGTTATAGGAGACCCCACAGTAGTAAATCTAGCAGGAGGATCGTGAGCAGAACAGCAGACAAAGCACTGCCTGCTACGTAGCAGCCCTTGAGCTGAGCAGGTTTCGCTTTCAGTTTCTTGTACCCAGCGGCATTGCTCCGTCCTCAGCCCCTGATCTAAAGCACAAACTCAACTCTGCTGCACTGCTGACAGCTTAGCTCAAGGCTGCTATGTAGCAGGCAGTGCTTTGTCTGCTCAGGGTCCTCCTGCAAGATTTCCTACTGTGGGGTCACTTATAACAGCAGCTCTATGTTGTAGCAGAGCTGACAAACCTCTGTAGTGCAGGGAGGTGGCCATGGAGGAGGTGCACAGAGAGCAGAGAGGGATGACTGACACCACTGAGGAAGGAGATAGACGCTTGAAAACCCGCCTCCCGGTCTTGGGTCAGGTTTGAAACAGATTTTATATAAGTCTTTATTTCAGTGAATCAAGGGAGCATAAATGCTATAGACACCTTCTGAGACTGCAGCCTTAGTGCTGCAGAAGGTGGCTATGTTATCTTTAGATGCCTGGAGGGGGTGACAGGTTTGCTTTAAGCAGGAGCAATGTATAGACAACAACAATACAAAGTAACACATAGTTCACCAGTTACAGGAGGAGTGAGGGCTCTGCTCAAAAGCTTACACTCTATAAGGGCATGGGGGGCATATTAGGTAAGACGTGCTTGTGACCCAACCCAGGGCCGTGGGGTACCCAGTCCCAGGCTGTAGTTTCATGGGGGATGACACGGGTGGCCTGGGCCTGTGGCCCTGGTGGTCGCTAACAAAGGGGTTAAATAAAGATAAAACAATATAAAAAGAGTTTATGACGCCACCTACGGTTCCCGGTAATGATACCGGCGCTGCTTGCAGACCTCCCTGGTGATGGTGAAGCAGCTTTGTTTGTAACACTCTCCGTAGGTGGAGCGCAGGCCCCGGAGCAGTGATGGACAATAGAGATTTTTACACAGGGAGGCAGCTCTCCACACAGCCTTGTTTCTTGTGCTGCAGTGGAAGGCGGCTCATCAGGTGGAGATACTGGCAGACAGTCTATGTTAAGGGCAGGATCAGGGGCCATAATAACATGCACACACACACACTGGAACTTGTTTCCGTACCTTTTACTGATGTTGACGCAAGGTATCATCCAGAGTACTGTCCAGGTAGTCGGGTGGCAGTTCAGGATTTCCACACCCGATGAGTTGTGATGCCTCCTTGTTTCTGTGTGTGTGCGCTTAAGTCCTGGCTTGTCAGAAACCTGGTGCTGACCTCTCCTGTCTCCCTCACTTGTATAGCAGGCTCTGATATCTTTCTGTTGGGCACTGCTAATGTGGAGCCCACTGGGACGGGGTACTTGGTACCGGACCGGGGTACTGCCAGGGATATCACGGCGGTCTTGGTCCGAACCGTGTCCCGGGTTCTCACAAGTAAAGGGGGATATATACAGGGGATTGTTGTCGTGACGCCACCCACAGGTGGTAGTCAGTAGAGAGGACCACCGCTGCAGGGTGCATCTGTCAGGAGGATGGATAGATGCTGTAGCAAGGTGGATGAGCCAGCCGCGGGTCGGGCTGCTCCTGACAGGGTGAAAAGGTGCAAACAGTTCTTTGTACCTGGAATTAGACATGGGAGACTGAAGCAGGGTCCACCGGGTTTACTTTCAAGTTCCTCAGTTCAAACAGTTCACAACACAGTTCAGTTCTCAACACAGGTAACTCCGGACACTTTGAACCCACTGCAGCCAGGCTGTTGCTCTGAGATCCCGCACTCTTTCTCTGTAACCTTTCAGGCTTATTCTCTCTGTCCTTTCTAGTGGAATGTTTGGTGGCAGCTTGGTCCCTTTTGTGTGGCTTCCCCCTATGTGTATGGGTAGCAAGCCGGGTCTGCCTGGATGCTCCTGAGCCTCCAACCCTGTCGTAGGAACACGGATCTGGAATCTGTGTTCCCCGCCGGTTTGTCTGGGGAGCCGGCGTGTAGCAGCAATCCCCCTCAGAGCTGACACTCTGGTTTCAGCCTAGCTTGGGTGTCCCTATCTTGCAAGGGATCACCGGCTCTTTCCAACCCGTGTGATTTCCAGATACTTCCAGGGAAACCTTTCCCTCCTGCAGCCAGTCTACTCTGCCGTACTCCTCGGATCCAGTGGTATCGGTCCGGTTTCTGTCCTCACTTTCCCATGGGCTGCAGGCAATGTACGAGTTTTCTCTCCATGGATCTGTGTCGCCGTGGATTCTGCGTCTCCAGGGAGCCCTATCCCACCGGGGAGTGTCACTTTCTTGTCTTGTCTGCTTGGCTCACTCTGGCCTACTGGCTAACTCCTCCCAGTGTTCCTCCTTTTTTTCTGGTCTACCACCTGACCTACCTTCCCACCCACTTTGCTCTAAACCTCACCACTCTTTGCCTGCCTAGAGTCTCGGGCTCCGGGTTGGGTGCTGTGCTCCTGTGGGTGTGTGTGCTGTGAAGGTGTTTATTGCACAACTGTCTACCTTTCTGCCTGGCTGCAGTTCCCTATTTGGCCACCCTGGTCGCAGGGGCGCCACACTAACTCCTCCATGGTCCCTGGCTCTGTTGTGGGCTGTGCTACAAGTGTCTGCCAGGAGACTGACGAGACAACATTGGATCACTCAGAGATCCTCACTGAACTTCTGGAGTGAGTTTGCTGCACTGAAAGTAAAGGGGCCAAATAATATTGCACGCCCCACTTTACAGTTTTTTATTTTCTAAAAAAATGTAAAATATTCAATAAATTTCACTCCACTTCATGATTGTGTCCTACTTATTGTTAATTCTTCACAAAAAAATTAGAATTTATATCTTTATGTTTGAAGCCTGAAATGTGGCAAAAGGTTGAAAAGTTTAAGGAGGCCAAATACTTTCACAAGGCATTGTATATATAAGGAGGGGGCACATATATATGCCAGGATGGGGGGCATGGATACCAGGATGGGGACATACAGTGTATATACCAGGATGGTGGACAGATGAAACAGAATGGGGACATATATGCCAGGATGGGTACCCTATACACTGCTCAAAAAATAAAGGGAACACTCAAGTAACACATCGTAGACCTGAATGAATGAATTATTCTCATTGAATACTTTGTTCTGTACAAAGTTAAATGTGGTGACAACAAAATCACACAAAATCATTAATGGAAATCAAATTTATTAACCAATGGAGGCCTGGATTTGGTGTCACACACAAAGTTAAAGTGGAATGTAATGTCCTTAAAACAAGTCAAAGTGAGTCTTAGTATTGTGTGTGGCCTCCACATACCTGTATGACCTCCCTACAACACCTGGGCATGCTCCTGATGAGGCTGCGGATGGTATCCTGAGGGATCTCCTCCCAGAACTGGAATAAAGCATCCGCCAACTCCTGGACAGTCTATGGTGCAACTTGACATTGGTGGATGGAGCAAGACATGGTGTCCCAGATGTGCTCAATCGGATTCAGGTCTGGGGAGCGGGCGGGCCAGTCCATAGTTTCAATGCCTTCATCTTGCAGGGACTGCTGACACACTCCAGCCACATGAGATCTGGCATTGTCCTGCATTAGGAGGAACTTAGGGCCAACCGCACCAGCATATGGTCTCAAAAGGGATCTCATTTCGGTACCTAATGGCAGTCAGGCTACCTCTGGTGAGCACATGGAGGGCTGTGTGGCCCTCCAAAGAAATGCCACCACACACCATTACTGACCCACTGCCAAACTGGTCAAGCTGAAGGATGTTGCAGGCAGCAGATCGCTCTCCACGGCGTCTCCATACTCTGTGATAATCACACTCGTCAGCCAAACCCGGAGGTAATTAGGAAATTCTTGGATGACTTAACACTTCCATCGGTCTCGGAGGAACAATTGGCCGGCTTAAACCGGGCCCTTAGTTCATCTGAGTTTGCTAAGGTCATAGGCTCTACAAAATCCTTTTCAGCCCGGGACTGGATGGATTTACAAACGACTATTATAAGTCTTCTCCAAACAAATAATTCCATATTTACTTTGAACAGTTCAACATTGGCAGACAGCTGGCTCAATTTCCCACTATCATTGGAGTCAACCAATATCTACGATCCCTAAGCCGGACAAGACTCTCGACTCACCGGGTAATTACCTACCTATTTCACTCCTAAATTGTGATCTAAAAATCTTTTCCAAGCTCCTTTCCAATAGAATTTCAAAAGGTCCTTCCTATGTTAGTAGATCCGGATCAGGTTGGATTTGTGGCGGGCAGACAGGCGAAGGACGGCACCCGGAGGATGGTGGATCTTATTGCAGTGGCTGAGAGATGCGGAGTCCCTGGTGTGCTCTTGTCATTAGACACTGAGAAGGCATTTGATTGGGTGCACTGGGGATACGTCTGGGAGGTGATGCGGAAGTTTGGCTTTGAGGGCCCTATTCTGGCGACGGTCCTCAGCCTTTACTATAATCCTAACACCAGCTGGTTGTCAGCAGTCGCATATTCCGCCATTTTACTCTCCAGATGGCGGGTTCACTCCCCTAAAGCTGCTATATCTTCTCTGAGCTCTCCTAATAGTCCTCTCATATCTTCCTGGAGCGACCTACGTAGGGAGCCCAACAAGGTTTCCCTTCAGCAGGAGGCAGCTCCGGGTGATCCGGAGAGCGGTGACTCTCTAGTAGAGCAGTGGGGAAGACCGCAGCAGCCGGTAAGGGCCTTGCTGGAGGAGCTCTTTTCTAGGCGCCCGGCTCCATTGGCTCCAGGACACCCCCCCTTTATTTTTTGAAGCAATGTATTAAGGAGGGGGCACATATATCAGCCTGGAAGACCATATATACTAAGATGAAAAACAAATATACCAGGATGGGGACATATATACAAGGATGAGGGACACATACAGTATTGATGATAAGTTAGACACTGGCATTATGATACAGACCCTATTCAACATTAGAAATTATTTTTTTCTCTCACTAAATTTTGGGCACGTCTTATAATCCAGTGCGTCTTATAAAGTGAAAAATACGGTATGTGAATACAGTAAATCTTTTTTGGTTGGGGAATGAATCATTTGCATTTCAATTATTTCTTAACACAACAAAATTGTTTTGATTTACAATTATTTGGATTCCGCGGAAAGGAGAAACCTAATAGACTATGTGCCGACTCGAAAAAAAAATCTGCACCTGCAGAAAAAAACGCATCAATAATATTGCTGTGCCAATGGTGCATTTTTTTGCTGCGGAAAATGTGCGTTTTTTATGTCACCATCTTCACGAGAGAGACAGACCCCACAAATGGAATAGTAGATTATGCTTTGGGATGTGTTGAATTTTTCAGGAAAAAAAATTCTTAGCAATAACTGACCTGCTGCAGATTTTCCCACACTGAAAAACGCAGCGTTTCCGCCGCGGAAAAAACAC
>JARQOC010000003.1:29238909-29251567 GCA_033576535.1 Allobates femoralis
AAAAAACCCAAAAATGCAAATGAGGGATTTTCTTTGGGGGATTTTGTACCAAAGTAGTCTTAAACCATCTGGCAAGAACACAACACTTAATTTTTTTTTTCCAAATTTAACCTAGTGTATCTAAAAAATTTTTAGGTGTTGTGACAGCTTGATTTGCAAAAATCACAGCTTCATCCAGCCAAAGGGGGGTGAGGGGGTAGGATCTAGGGAGACCCCGGGGCATAAATTAACCGTAAGTAAAAAGAAATAAAAAATAAATACTAAACCCAAAATCTTTATTTGAAATAAAAAAACAAACAACAGAAAAACCCTCTTTTACCACTTTAAAAACCCCCAAAAACAAAACACTGCAGCTCTATCCTCTTATTTATTATCCCCCCCCTTTTGTGGGCGGCCCCTCTTCAACAGTGACGGACAAGTTTGGGGGGGTGGAGGGGATTGGGTTGATCAACGTTTCTTTGTAAGAACGTCATTGTGATGGGGGGCACAGTTTTGGCCCCGCGGCGGGCCCTTTCCTATCTGTGGGGCTGCAAAAAACAGGGTATCAAAATTTTGGCACCCCGCCTTGTAAAGTCTATTTAGCCCCGTTTTTAAAAAGTCTCTTGCACACAGACCCGGTGGCACCGGTTTTTCAAAAATCCTTTTTGTGATCCCAAAAATGCAAGGGCCCCAAAAGGGTTTTGGGGTATTTCAACCAGCGGGGATGGTTTCAGGGGGATTGGGGAAAAACCAGTCCCCGGGGGTCAGGGGCCCGGGCCCAAGCGGGTTAAAGGGGGTTTAATTTACGGGGGTTTAATGGTTTTTTAAGGACCCCACATGTAGAAACCCGGGTAAAGGGATGCCCCAGCCTCCCTTGGATAAGCCCCCGGGGTAAGATGTTGTGGCAGCTGGATGGTAAACCTTCCCCAAAGGGTTTTTTGGTTTTTGGGGGAAACTATAGGGATGTGGGGTCATTGTGAAGGGGAAATGCACCCGGAAGGTGCAAAAACAGCGGGCAGACAAAATTTAAATGCAGTTCCATTATTTTTTTAATGAAGTTTCGGGCAAAACAAACCAGCTGGGTACTGGGGTCCTCCAGGTCAGCAGCCCAGGAACCCCTGGGCCCATTGGGAAACACTTGCCAAGACCCCTTTCCCTGTATGCTCGTGGGTTTTCCCCTTTTTCCCCTTCCTCTGCTCTGTATCTCTCCTACCTCCGTGCACCTTCATGGTACAAGCCCCCACAACAGGTGGCTGCGAACCTTTTTCAGATTCTGCGCTCTTGACTGCAGGTCCGGGCTCTAGACCTAGCCACTGTGCCTGAAATTGTCCACAGTGTTTAGCCACTGCAAATAAAGCCCAGTGACCGTTGGTTTCCTGGTTCAACCTTACAGTGTTGTTGCCAGATTGGAGCCGGGTCCCCTCTTGCAACCAGTTCTCCTAACAACGACCTCAAAGGCGGTTGTAAGTTTGGGTCCCTCTGGCCAGGGTTCCATGGTGACCTACCCACTGGTCCCACTCCTTCCCCTGGTGCTAGCCTTCCCTAGAACTCCATCTTCTCTTGGTGTTCCTCCACGTTCCCTGTCTCCTGCAGACTACTCTGCTCTTTCTCAGTTCTCTCCCCACACCCCCTTCTCACTCCTCCCCTCCAGTCAGTGTTGTGGCTCTGTGGCTACCTACCCACTGGTCCCACTATGCCCTACAATCTCCCTGTCCTGGAGTTTTGCATGAGTGTTGGGTGAAGGGTGTGTGGGTCTCGGTATTGTGACGCCATCTTACCTGGGAGTGGGGATACCACACCTATGGACTAGGTGCAGTACTTCTTTGGCAACCAGACCACAATTATAT
Organism: Allobates femoralis; assembly: GCA_033576535.1. NCBI lineage: Eukaryota > Metazoa > Chordata > Amphibia > Anura > Aromobatidae > Allobates > Allobates femoralis. The sequence continues at coordinate 29,240,736 of JARQOC010000003.1, forward strand.
TATAGGAGAGGACAGCGTGAAAGCTACATAAAATAAAAGAAAAGTATGAGAGTCTTATTCAGGGGTATAGCCAGTGGCATAACTACCGGCATAGCAGACGTAGCGGTCGCTTTGGGGCCCGGCGCTTGTGGGCGCCCGGACCCAGCGCCGCTACGCTGCTATCCGGTCAGCTGCGCTGGCCCTGCGATTACTTATCCCTGCCAGCTGCCGCTGTCGCCCCGGCTTCATCCGGCTTCTTCCTGGTGACCAACGGGCGCAGGCAATGACGCCATTGCCTGTGCGCCGGAGGAGGAAGCAGAAGAAGCCGGATGAAGCTGGAGCGCGGTGCAGAGCGGCGACAGCAGCAGCTAGCAGGGATAAGTAAGTATAATGATGCATGGATGTATTCCATTACAGGTGTGCAGCAGGGGGGGGGGCTGCCTGTATATACCACCACTGGGGCTGCCTGTATATACCACCACTGGGGCTGCCTGTATATACCACCACTGGGGCCCTGTATACCACCACTGGGGCTGCCTGTACATACCACCACTGGGGCCCTGTATACCACCACTGGGGCTGCCTGTATATACCACCACTGGGGCCCTGTATACCACCTCTGGGGCTGCCTGTATATACCACCACTGGGGCTGCCTGTATATACCACCACTGGGGCTGCCTGTATATACCACCACTGGGGCTGCCTGTATATACCACCACTGGGGCTGCCTGTATATACCACCACTGGGGCTGCTGTATATACTGCTGGGGCCTGTATATACCACTGGGGAAGCTGCTGTATACCACTGGGGCTGCTGTATATACCACTGGGGAGGCTGCTGTAATACTGCTGGGGCCTGTGTATACCACTGGGGAGGCTGCTGTAATACTGCTGGGGCTGCTGTATATACTGCTGGGGCCTGTATATACCACTGGGAGGCTGCTGTAATACTGCTGGGGCCTGTGTATACCACTGGAAGGCTGCTGTAATACTGCTGGGGCTGCTGTATATACTGCTGGGCCTGTATATACCACTGGGGAGGCTGCTGTAATACTGCTGGGGCCTGTATATACCACTGGGGAGGCTGCTGTATACCACTGGGGCTGCTGTATATACTGCTGGGGCCTGTATATACCACTGGGGAGGCTGCTGTAATACTGCTGGGGCTGCTGTATATACTGCTGGGGCCTGTATATACCACTGGGAGGCTGCTGTAATACTGCTGGGGCCTGTATGGTGTGTGTCTTGAATGGGGCGTGTCATTGGGGGCGTGTCTTGGAGGGGGCCCCGTTCAAAAGTTTGCTATGGAGCCCTGCCAGTTCTAGTTACGCCCCTGGGTATAGCATGGGCAGATATTCTGATTCAAGGACATTGTAATGAAACTGTTAACTGTTTATTTTTAAACCCATGATGTTGGTCATGCTGCAGAAGACTGAAGAAGAGAGATATCTACAGAAAAGAACTGACGACTTCCAACGTCATCGTGACATCTGGGCCGGTCCTCCCAGATTAGCAGCGTTATACCGTATGATGTGATAGCTGCATGCTATAATTGTATTATGAGTGGTAATTAAAGGCAATATTCTGAATGATACATATCTCTACTTGGTATGTTCTCTCTGGGGTCAACCACCATATTTAGCATGTTGTCCTCTCCATAATAAAATAAACCCTATAAAACAATTAAACTGATTTATATCTTTTGTATTGACATCTGTGATATGAATAAAAGATATACATCTTTGTTTAGAATCTGAATTATGTGTATTAAATTCAACATAAACTTGATTGCAAATTGTATAGACTGAATTTCATGAAGTTGTCTCCTGTTTCAGCACCTGTGAGGCATAAGATTGGATATAGCAGCTGTTACACGAGTCAGACTGGATACACAAGCCCTGATTCATTTTATTATTATTATTATTATTATTCATTATATCGTGCCATTTATTCCATGGCGCTTTACATGTAAAAAGGGGCATGCATAGACACGTAAAATAATTATGAACAATACAAGGCACACACAGGTAGAGAAGAGAGGACCCTGCCCACGAGGACTCACAGGCTACAAGAGATGGGTGTGGATACAGTAGATGAGGAGAGAGGACCCTGCCTGCGAGGGTACACAGTCTACAAGGGATGGATGAGGATACAGTAGGTGTGGAGAGAGGACCCTGCCTGCGAGGGTACACAGTCTACAAGGGATGGGTGTGGATACAGTAGATGAGGAGAGAGGACCCTGCCCATGAGGGCTCACAGTCTACAAGGGATGGGTGTGGATACAGTAGAGGAGGAGAGAGGACCCTGCCTGCGAGGGATCACAGTCTACAAGGGATGGGTGTAGATGTACTAGGAGAGAGTAGGGCTGGGCATGCGGTGGTTTCGTGGATGAGGCTCACTGTAGGTTGTAGCTTGTCGGAAGTGGTTCCTTTTGAAGGTTTCCACGGTGGGCTAGAGTCTGATGTGTCGGGGTACAGTGTACCAGAGTGTGGGGGATGTATGGGAGAAATCTTGTATGTGGTTATGGAAAGAAGAGATAAGAGGTGAGAGAGAAAGAGATCTTGTGGGGACCGAGGTTTCGTGCAGGTGAGTACCGGGAAACCATGTCACAGATGTATGGAGGAGACAGGTTGTGGATGGCTTTGTATGTCATAGTTAGGGTTTTGAACTGGAGTCCCTTGGCAAAAGGAAGCCAGTGAAAAGCTTGGCAGAGAGGAAAGACTGGGAAATAATAAGGAAATAGGTGGATTAGTTGGGCCGTAGAGTTTGGAGTGGTACAAGAGTGTTAGAGGAGAAGCAAGGCAGGAGGTTTCAGTAATCATGGCGGGAGATGATGAGGGCATGCACAAGTGTTTTTGCAATTTCTTGTGTGTTTAAAACCACATTCAAACGTCTCGAACATTTTGAGCAACACAAAGTTGTGTAAGAATTTGCAACTTTTGGTGTTCACAACCCGGTTTTACTGAAATGGGTGGATATGAGGTGAGTCTAGGCATGTTTAACAACCGCCTCACTAATGCCAGAAAGGTTACTCCTGTCCCTGACTGGAGTGAGCTTTCTGGTGAAGCCCATGAAGGTGCACACCAGTGATAAGATGTGCCTCTTTCATTAAGATTCATGCATTTCTTAATAAATTATGCATGTGTTCTTTTTGCAGGTATATCATTAAGACATCTGAAACTCCAGTCTTAATGAATCAAGGCCATAGATTTCCATCAGTTCTAATTACCACCTCATTTGCATACACATTCTTATTATTACTAGGCCGGTAGACTGGTAACAAGTCCATATATTTGTCAACAGATTAATGAAGATTGTCTTATGAGAAGCTCAGAACCAAATATATTTTTTGTCTTGAAGTAAAGTTTATTTATTGCTTTGAAAGTTGTTAAGAAAAAATAGTAAAAGAATTCTAAACGAGAGCAAAACAAACAACTATCGAGCTATCATTTTTTGCTTTTTCTTTGTTCCTCATATGCAAAGTTGTGTGTAATAAAAATATAGTATGGTGGATATCAGGGGCGGACTGGCCCAGGTGGCAGGGGGCAAGTGCCCCCCAGGCTGGTGGTATTGCCTACCTCTAGGGCCGCCCCCTTACTGATGTGGGCCGGCTTTGCCTTGCGGCCGCAGCTGCTGGCCTCATAGCAGATGATGCGCAGGGCTGGGTGGTGAGTGACTTAAACCCCCCTGCTCCTCATCGCCCGATAGCACCCCCCCCTGTTCACACTACCACCCGGGGCAAGATGTGCCAGCCCGCCCCTGGTGGATATGAATAGTCCACACAATCTTGTTAAAATGACCATGTGACGGGGTGTGCGACGGAGCAGAAATGGACAGCAAGCAGATGAACAATCCAAGGAACTTTATTGGCGCAGGGAAAATGGAGCACCACACATGAAGAGTCTGTAATGAATCCACAACATCAGAAACAAATCTGTGGGTGCCACCCGGCAATCCGACACCAGGGAAAAGGCAGCAATAGTCCTTAGATAAGTTCATTGAATCCAGCAGGTGAGGGATACAGCAAACTCTCACATGGCAACCGATCTCCAATCTTTAAAAAATCCACACATAGGCACCAGGACCTGGCTGCAGCCTCAGATCCTAGCTCTTCTCAAGCACAACACCAACTAACTGGCCAAGCATAATTCTATTATTTACTCTCCTTGGATCAGCTCCTGGATGGGCAGAAGGGCTCACACCCTTCTTTGAACATTTGGCTACATGGACAATTTCTAGAAACTCCAGGCTTTATTCTGTCTTCATGTTTGAGTATTAGTGGAGCCCCCTGAAGAGAAGAACAAAGGCAGATTCCCCACTAGATGCAGGTTTTAGTACATTAGAGGACATGGATCAGTCTGGGGGAGGGGGGACACTCTGACATACAGGTTTTTGGTCTGTAAATAATCATACAAAGAATAATCATTTCAGACCTTTTTTTCGACCATTAATGATGTCGCCCATAATCTACACAGCTCAGCACACAACCAATGTTGCTGTAGGCAGCCTCCTGGATCTATTTTCTTCTTGCTTTTTCATCAATTTTAGAAGGACGTCCAGTTCTAAGTAATGTCACTCGTGTTCCAAATTTAAGCCACTTCTTAATGACATTCACAGTTTTCATTGGTATTACCCCAGGAGTGGGGAACTCCAGCCTTGAGGGCCACCAATGGTGCAGATTTTTAGGATTTCCTTAGTATTTGCACAGGTGATAATCACTTGCTGAGGTGATGATTCCAACCCCTTGCAAGGGTAAGGAAATCATGAGAACATGACCTGTTGGAGGCCCTCAAGGTCTGCAGTTCCCCATCCCTGGTATACCCAATGCCTTGGAAATTTGTTTGTACCTTTTCACCAATTGATAACTTTCATCAATGACATCCCTTTGCTATGTTGTCTGCGGTTTGTGAACCATTGCTTTTGTCGTAAAATTTAGCTAAAAAGATGTCACGACAATTTTTCTCAATCTGTACAGTTCAATGGAAAATAAACTAAAATATTTTCAAGTAGAAAAAAAAATAAAGAGCTAAAATAATATGGTTGCATAAATCTGAAAACCATTAATGTAATACTCTCTCCTAAAGTATCATTTAAATTTATGATCCCAGTTAGTCTTTATGGGTAGGAGGATATAACATGGCATATCTCGAACTGGCAATCTTTGACCCCCCTTCCATAATGCTGCTTCCACTATGCTTCACTGTTGGTATGGTGATCTCTTGGTGATGCATAGTATTTTCTTTGCGCCAAACATTCTTACTGGAAATATGACCAAAATCTTCATCCTTGGTCTTATCAGATACATTTACCCACATGCTTTTGACAGACTTGTTATAGGTTTTGTCAAAACATACCAGGACTTGGATGTCTTTCTTAGTAATAAAAGGCTTCTGTTTTTTATTTTTTAAAGCCCAGACATATGAAGAACAAAAGGAGATTGTTGTCACCTGCAGTAGACAACCATTAATTGCCAGAAATTCCTGCAGCTCCTTTAATGTTGCTGTAGGTCCCTTGACAGCCTCCCGGATGAATTTTCTTTCCATCTATTCATCAATTTTAGAATGACTTCCAGTCCTCGTAACGTCACTGTGGTTGCCAAATTTAAACTCATTCTTGATAATGTCTTCACAGTTTTGCATAGGGATGGGCAGACTGTTCGTGTTCGTGCCCGGGGTTGTCAGCTGTAAAGTAATGCAATAGTTAATCCTCTTAATATACTTACCGGGTCTCCATTCTCACTTCCTGGTGTGACGCGTCACTGCGTCACCTCCGGGCCACCCCTTATCATCTTGGTGTATGTGATGGCTATTGGGAGCCAGTCACATGACGATGCACCCTGGAAGACCGGAAGTGACACGGCACAATGGCACAGCTGAACATGATAAAGTGGACCCGGTAAGTATAATTAGGCAGATTAGTAACCATGTACGTGCTTGCACACAGCAACTCCAAGCACGAACCTGGGAAAATAGCACAAGTTTGCCCATCCCTAGTGCACGGTATATCTAATTCTTTGGAACTTTTTTGTACCATCTTATGGTACCTTTACACGCCGCTACCAAAAGGTAGAATAACGGCAGGTGTCGGAGACAATTGTACCTTTTACCTTCAAAACACCGCGAAGTGGCAGCGTGTAATTCAGGTTATACCTCCCTGTCTCTTCGGATACCTGTCTTTCAGCCGTGCTGAAAAACAAGCAGGTATAAACCCTATGGTAGCGGCGTGTAATCGGGCACAGGTACGGTATTTGAGTTCCCTGGGGCGTGCCACAGCGTTCTTGTATACCATGCCCCATCTGCATCATTGGGTGGGGGCTACTGTGTACCCATTGGGCTGTCCTTGCACAGGGCGGCATATTTAATGATCTGACCAGTCACAATACACATTTGCTATAGCGTCATGTAATTAGCCAGCCTCCCTGCGCTGGCTGGCCAATCATGATGTTATTGCATTGTCCAATCACCGTACGAGCGCGCGTAAAAAACTACTCTTCACGCCTATGTAGTTACGGCGCACAATATGTATGCCCATATTCCCTTGTGGTAGCGGCGTGTAAATCAGGGTAGATGCTCCACAGAATAGTAAATCCTGCGGCACCCTCGGCGCTTCCGGGGAACAAAAATACCTTCTGTGGAGCACCTTGTGGCGGCGTGTATTTGCGGCATCAAGTACCGTTAGCAACCGTTGAAAACGCGCGTGTGCACGTGCGGTGCCTACCTGTTGCTACCTTCGGTAGCGGCGTGCAAAGGTACCATAACTGTTCTATTTTGACCTCCAGGTTGCACCAGAAACAACCTGCCCATTCTGTAGAAGATCTGAACCAAGGGTATTAAGGTCCATCTCAGTAGGTGAAAGCTATGAATTGTCTGGACAATGGAGCAAGCTGTAATAACTAGTGTGGATGACTCGGAATCTACTGGCAGGGGAGCAAAGACAAGGTATTTAAGTGAAAAAAGTCCTGTATTTAAATACATGGGGCAAAGTTCAAATGTGAGGGGGCAGAAAATAGGGCAAAGTTCATAAAAACATACAATAAAAGTCTTTAGTAAACCAAATGAAATAGTCCCGAGAAACACTTCATCCACAGGATGTTAAAGGGAAAGCTCTTAGTAACAGTTCACACTGGGGAAAAGCCAACTGCTACACACTCTATGAGTGCAGGTATCCATCACAGAGAAGTGGGTTAAAGTCTCCCTCCACAAACCAATAAATTCTTTACGAACTTATTCAAATTTATTTTTATTTTTATTGGACAAGACATCACGGGGCGGGCGGGGGGGGCTCACTTTGCAAACACAAATCCTAAACAAGCAACATCTCTTCAGAAAAGGGCCACTGGTTTATTCAGGCGGCATAAAGCACACGGCAAATTAAAAAGGGGCCTTTCCTTTGGGTTTTTCCAAAAGCTACGCCTTTCCCCACACAAGGCCTTATCAGTCCCACACAGCCTCCAGGACCTACTCTCCATGCCTCATTTTTTTCAGGCTCTCACATTTAAACACAACCCATTAAAACATCTTTAACACACCCCACTCCACAATTTTCAAGCTTAATTTGCTATCTGTTAAGCAACTGTGGGGTTTCCCAAAGGGAAACTTTCATAGACACACCGCAGACTTCTGCAGTGCGAAACACACCGGCCATGGGCAATGCCCACCACTACAAACACTAGCATTTCAGGGCGCAAGCCCCCTTTTTCAGGGAAAAACACAGATGTAATCATCGCCAAAAGCCCCTCAAAATACAACCAAAAATTTACCATTGCAATAAGCTTCATATAAGGTTTATTGGGTACGGGACAGGGGCACGTTTTTAAAACCCCCCCTTTTACGTCCTGGAAAAACCCGGACAAAATCTCGTGGGGGGCGCTGCAGACCATCGCCCCGGGATACAAAAAGATCAAATGCACTAATGGTTTGCTCTTCACAACCCACAGGTACCGGTTTTTTTCCATCAAAATCTTTTAAACACAGGAAACCCTATGTTTTCCCCATTTTTTCAATTTCCCGTAGTACTGCTAAACAGTCATAAATAACATTCAAATCAAGATACCGAAAGCAGAAATCTATAGTAACATTCACACCTTGGGAACCCGGGGAAAAAAAGCTCTAAAAAGTCCAAAATCGATCATGCAGTAACTAAAGAAAAACCCCAACTGCCTGATCACTGCAACTTTCAACAAACAAAATAAGAGAAAACCACAGGGGACTTAACATAACTGAGTTTATTACGCAAGGCTGGCTGCTGGCAGAATTGGGGGCGGGAAAAATCGCACCACAGAGCATCTAGATACTGGAGAAAAAACGGAAACGGGGTTGTTTACTGTGAAAAAAACTGCAGTTTTTGGAAACCAAATGGAATATAAAGCGGGAACAACAATTTGAATGCACACATAAAACCGGGGATCCAACAAATACTAAAGGGGGGGCGGGGAAACTGAAGCTTATAAACAAAGGAAAGAACACATAAACAAGAACAAGAGAAAAATCCCTTTTTGGGAAAAGGGGGAGACAAAAAGGTAACAAAATCGGGAATCCGACACAAGCCTTTATGGGGGATATAAGACAGGGGCTGAGAGCAACGAGAGTGAAGACAAAATAATAACGGGAAATAAAGACAGAGCAGAGGGTCTTCCCGGGGTGGATGGTTGTAGCACTCAAAATTTTCCACTTGCCTGGGTTGTCTGCTCATATAATAAACAATGGGGAATTTCCCAAAAAAAAACGTTTAAGCTCCCCTTGACTTCCATTATATCAATACCAAAAAAAACCCCATCAACATCCAACTGTGCATTTTGTGTACAAGCCCCCGAGCAAAGTTTGATCATCACCTTTTCTAAGTTAAAGTGTCACTAAATGAATGGAAATTTATTCTCAAAGTACCACATCTTTACTTCCCCTTTGTTCCCCCAAAGTGCTGGCAATAGCAAAAAAAATTTTCTTATTTAAAAAGGACCGTCGGGTCATTTTCAGTATGAACAAATATAACACTTGAATAGGGCTCGGGAAAGACCTTTGGGAAATTTAAAAAATCATTAATGTACCCTGTTAGTTCTTTGCTAACACCTTCCACCCTGAAAAAAAATTGCATAACTCCTACGCGAATCCAGTCAGGGTTATTAAATTCCACCCCTATCCAACCTGATGTTCTTCCCTCCCCCGCTAAAAGTACACAAATCTATCAGGCTTTCTGCAGTCAGCTGAGAAACATTACTAAGTCTTCTACTGTAAAAAATTTTTTTTCTTTTACATTGGGTTCCTCACAGGTAATGTGTTAAAACGCGAGCAAAGGAAAAATGTTCAATAAACACAAATAAATACCCAAGCACAGACATACTCAGATACACATGAAGATGCAGTTTCTCTCTGCAAGGCACCCCCTCCCCCCCCCGCCTTTTCTCCTCGCTGCAATGCCGGGCACATAAAAGGGGGCAGAAGAAAAAATTGCAGAACTTCTTTCCCTTTGGGGGAGTGGGCACGAGAACCACTGGATTGACAAGGGAATAAATCTTTTATTTTGAAGTTTACAAGGATGGAGGGGAGTATAAATAATGAAAAAAATGAATAGAGAAGCTTAAGATGGGAATTAAAAATTAATCATTTTTTGGATTTTTGACCGACAGATTCCCTTAAGATTTAAGGGCATTTTTCAATATTTGAGTGTTGGGTTTTTTCCCGTTTCCCCATCACCAATCACAAGACCACAGTAGCAAATTTTGGGGCTTCATCACTGTCTCACTTTATTTCAACCCACCCAACACCAATAGGATCATAATAATCAATACCGACGCATGATTTTGAGTACATCAACAGCCAAAGATCAAGCCCAAGACCCTTAAAGAAAATTCTCAATTATAAAAGGGATGGGCCCGGGTTATTTTGGGAAAACGAACCCCTAGAATAACGGTTTTGCCCAAAAAGAATGGTTCTCGGGGCGCTGTTTTCCCCGGGAATTCTCCTCTCCATTCCCCATAAAACGCAACGAAGGCAAATAAACAAGCCACTTTGTTTGGTTCCAATCACCTGAATAAAGATCTCTTTTTCCACGCAACAAACGCCAGGGAAAAAATTCGTTGCAGATCCCTTCAACTTTTTTAAGGGGGCCGGGGTAGGGGCCTAAAATGAGCAACATTTCTCCACTCTAACTCTTTTTCTTTTTTCCCCACCGATGATTTTCAGCTTTAATAAGGGGGTTTCACAGTTCAACCTTTTTTAAAGGACAAAACCCCAAAATAACAAGCTATAAAAAAGGAATCTAAAAGAGGGTTTGCATCGCACTTTATTTGTGATATGTTTGGCATTCTGCCTTGGAGATTCGGGGCAAGAACTCTACTAATAATCTAAATAGTTTGCTTTGTGGTCCATTTTCGATTTATTTAAAACCCTTTAGATCCATTTTTAAAAAACTGTACAAATTTGTGAATTTTGGGGCAATAAATCCAGATTTTAAAATGTAAAATTTCGGTGGCTTTGGAGCACTTAGTACCAATTTTTAGGTTAAATATTGGATTAATACACTCACAAAAAACTTTTCAACTAGGGGGGTTTGTATCATTATGTTCATAAACTAAAAGAATACACTGGCATTCAAAAATTTGGGGGGCCCCCCACAATTTTGTTTTTTCCATAAAACTCTTTCAAAATGAATGCACTATAGTCCAACATTTTACTAATTTAGAAATAATATTTTTATTTAAAAAAAAAATTTTTCTCCTTACAACCCTTTCGCATAGAAGCCCCTGTCACCATTCCAGCATTTTGGCAGACCTTTGGGGGGGTGCTATTTAAAAAACGCCAATGAGGGCTGGAGCTTTGATTTCTCACCTAAGCTCTAATGTACTTGTCTTGTTTTT